>VWZV01000735.1:772-128651 GCA_013397155.1 Irena cyanogastra
CCTCAGGCAATTCTATTCCAATTAATCTTTATTTTTTTTTCTCCCTTCCATGGCTTTAATGTACTGTTCCTTATTCTTTCTTCCTACAAACTTTCAAATTCATTTCACATAGAATAAACCATTCTATACAAATGCAAGCAATCTTTACAATCCTCAGACTTAAAAAACAATCACAATTCTTAAAAATAGAAAATAAACTCCCATAATGGCTCATCTGCTGCAGAATACCACCAATTAAACTTAGGGTTTTGAAGCTAGGTGAAGTTCTTTGAAACTCTCTGCTTTATGATAACGACAGAAAGAAGAAATAATTCAAGTAATTATAATTTCAATTTTTGTTTAACATGATACGGTGAAAGTCTACATTCATTGCAACTTTCAACCTCATCTAAACCACACATGCAATTCTGGAAGCATTTCAGTTGAGGACTTTGCAGTTACATGAACTCTGGCAGATTAAATGTGCCAAGCCTGTTCTGTGCCACCGAGAGCAAGTGCTTTGGCGTGCACACAAAAATCCCTTCTATTTCAGAACAGAGAAGTCTTATCTACACTAGCTATCAGAAATTGCCAGTGACCTATGTTAGGTCCTAAGTTGTCCCTAAATACTGTTTGAGAAAGTGTTAATTGAATAAGCCAAAGCATCTTAGGAAACAATGCCAACAACTAAACTCTAGCCCTGTTTGCTACTATACATAGCCTGCAAGTCCAGCATCTTCTAAAGTACAAAGTAATAGTCCCTTAGACAATCTGGGATATACTACATTGCTCTCATCATAAAAATCACTCATCAAAAAATCTGAAATATAAGCTAGAAACTTAACTCTTCTGGTCTTGGGAACTGTAAGTATTGCAATGACCTTTTGGCAATGACATGCTTGCATTTAAAGATTTTGTAATTATTCGATTTTAAAGTTATTGCTATATGACAATATATAGCAATTAATATAAATATTTTGATATTGAAATAATTAAGCCAACATAAAACATTTAAAAACCTGAAAGTTGCATTTTATGCAAGTACTTCTGGTGAACTTAATTTCAACCTGGATTGAGTTATTTTCTAAGTTTTGCTCACACCTGTTTTATTCCATGTTATTTACTGAAATCAAAGGACCACAATAATTTTGATATGCTATTAATAAAGCAAAAAGCATAATTTGAAAAACAAACAGTAGCCTACAGAAAATGATGATATCCTGAAAGCATATGTTGCTTTTATTTGACATCACTTTCTATTGTAGTAAGAATTGAACATACTACCAGTTGGCTAAGGATTTATCTTTTTAACCACAAATACAGGAGAATAGTAATTCTGGCACCATAAACTCAAATATCAAATAATTTCTAGCTGCTACCAAATTCTGCTAGAATATTGGGAAATTTAATTGCTCTCTCTAGATACTTTATTAAGAAATTCAGGCACCATCTATTTCAGAAGTATATGCATGTGATATAATACAAAGAAGAGTGAATGGAGACAGGGAAAGACTTTTTTTATGCTTACATGCAGGTTCATCATCAGTCAGTTCAGTAGTCTGTATTAATCTACATCCTCTGAAAGTTTGATACAGTTTTCCATGGAACAAGTTACATGTCAGATAAATAAAACAGCTTTCAAAAGTAATTCACAAATAACAAGTCCCCTTTTGTGAAGGAAAATATTCAACACACTAAATTTACATTAAATACATAGTAAATGGAACTAGGAAATTTTATTTGACAGTATTCTTGTCTTTCCTAGAAAATGTAACTGTTTTATGATTTACCTACTCATATTCTACATAGGATGGAAGGCTATGGTGGCCGTGTTTTATTTTCTGCTAGGGTTTTCAGCGGGCTATTTTTGCTGTTGACAAAAGTCTTCACAGTGATTCTACAGAAAAATGGACTTCCATGACATATCTCCCTGCTGACCCTACTGAGTACTATTTCTATTTCTGTCCCAGCGAGTCAAAGGCAGTTACCTCCATCTCCAGCTAACACATCTCTAGGTCACAGAAGCCATTTCCCCTAAGCTATCCAACTACTAACACAGTTAGACTAAAATAACAACCCTTGTTTTTAACATGCATCTGCTAGAAATTTGCTGTATTTAAAGAGAAAGACCCTGCGTCTGTCTCAAAGCATGCTATTCCTGCAACAGTACTTGCTGGTCTAACAAAAACACACATTTGGATTAATAGTGAAATGAACTGAAATTCAGGGTGCTTAAATGTGAAACAGACAATACTTCACAGAACATTTAACTCACAAGTTTTCCCATCACTATGAGCTTGGTCAAGCTAAATCACTTTCTTCCTGTATGCTGTACACAGCATGTGTACCCACTTCACAACAGAAAACAATGCTTTGTTTCAGCTTTCCATCACAAGCTCTTACTTGAAGCCTCATTCAAGGATTGTGACTTGTATCACAGGTTGATTTCTGTCAAATACAGATTGTAGGCCATAAATTCTTCTTTTATCCATTGACTTAGAGAACTAAGCCTTTTTATCCTACTTTTGTATGACAACTGGATTCCAAGTGACAACATCTTTCCAGCAGTAAGTAAACATACTGAAAGTAATGTAAACTTGAAAATCTGGAAAAGGAGATATTGCCTAAAGTGACACAAAATGCGCAGCAATTTGGGAAAATAACATGAAATTTTTCAAGTAAGAGCAGTTCAATTTAAATGTTCTAGGAGATTGAAACCACATTGCTTTCTAAGGTCCATTCTTGAAACAAAAGTTTAAATTTACCTTTTCATTTAGATACACATATGACAGAATTTCAGCAACAAGTCTTATTTGCAGCAGGCATAAAAGTCACATTACATACAGAATTTAAAAGTCTGTCCCTTTATGTTCTCCATTGTTCTAAGTTAGCAGACATTTTAATGGAAGAAAATTCAATATTAAAGCTTATCACACAGGTTCACCTCTCCATTGTCCATTCTTCTATCACAATGAAATGCTTTTTAAACACAGCTCAGCTGGATTCCACAGTCATGAGTCACGTTAAAATATACAACAACAAAAAAAGGAGAGTCTGCCTTAAAGCCTATGTGTGAAGGAGAAAGACTCTTCTCATTAGAAAAAACAAGAGGTCTGAGAAGAGACAACAGGGGTTGGTAGAGGCAGACTTTGACAACAGGACAACAGGTGAAGAATCCAGAGGATCAACTGAAGAGGTGTGTTGTACATGTCTGTGACCTCTGGCACTGCCAACAACCCCTCAGCAAGGACCTGCTCAGTCTTTTAGGTGAGTGAACAAAATAACCAGTGTAGCCTATCACACAAAGAAAACACCCGAGACCAAAGACAGGCAGTTGGGAAATATGTGGTAGACTTCACAACCTAGAGCATGGCAGTGAAGAAAGCAAGCTGTTAGTTTATTTTCTCTCATTTGCTGCTGTCTTACCTCTAAAAAGCAGGTCACAGGCTTTTAAAAAGAGGGGAAGATGCTTGTATTTTACATATTATTAATGGTGATGTATAACACACACAAAAAAGAAGTTTTACATAATTATACTTCCTTGGTTAGCATTACAACTAAGATTTCTTCACACAGGATTGATTAATTTGGATGTAAACATGTACATTACAGGTGCACTTCTTTTTCTTTTGTTTTCCATTTTTAACTGGAAATCAAGCTCAAGCTTTTACTTACCCAAATGTGATTGACAGCAATAAAGTACAAAGAATAGAGTTCCTTTTCCTATCAGCTACCATAACACACCTATACAGATGTACACTAGAAACATGGCAAACCTTGATAATATTGGCATAAAGAGAAGCAAGACTGAGTTTTTCATCTCTTGCTCTCATGTTAGGAAAACCCTTTTCCTTTGACTGCAAAAACAAGTGAAATAAAGCACTTGAAATTTATCCGGTAGCTACTTGAATCCAAGATTAGGGAGGTTCTACCTGCAGGTAACTGAAAGCAAAGCAAGCTGAGATTGCATATGAACATCAAAAACACAAAAAATGGAAATGTGACAACCACCAAAGTCCTGAGTGTTAGCTGGGTTTTTTTTCCTAGTTCTTTTATAGAAGGCAGTAATTTTAACAAGCCTAATCATTTGTGTTTTTTGAAAACCTGCTTTCACATTTGGATTTAATACTTTTGAAAGGAATGGAGTGCAAATTTTTTTTTTTCAGATATTTGATGTTGTGATAGAGTGATTAGGAGTATAAATCTTATTATTGTTGTTGTTGAAGGAATGTTCAGAAGTTCTGAATTAAAACCAGTCTTACAAAAATGTCATAACAGCTTTCAGCATCTTATTTTATGTCTTGATAAGTGAGGGGAAGATATGGATGGTATTTCTCCTCTCTTCAAAAGTCAATAGTTTCAAGCAGCAGAGGTTTTTTTTATAAAAGACAGTATCTTATACTATAGGGATGACCTCAAATTAAGCTCTTCTTTAAGTTTCCATGTGTAGGAATATAATGTATCCCAGATCACTTGTATCCAGTACCCAGAAATCTAAGAAACTCTTTGATTCGTGTTCCTATTTTCTTATTGAAGTGACAACACTGCAAAGTGTAGGCTGGCTAAAACAGTTCCTGAGGGCAACATATTGAAAATAACATCCTGTTCCATATGGACAACTAGACATCCCACCCAAGCCGAAGTTTTTAAAATCTTAAATTTAGGAACAGAAGATTGACATTGGAAGTCTTGATCATTTAACTCTCAAGCATCTCTCAATCTCAATTAATTTTACAAAATCTGTCTGGTCTAAGAGGGTCAAGCACACATATATGCTTTATATTCTCACACAACACACAGTATTTTTTCAAACCCCACAGTCTACTATGATTCCAAGTCCCTGGGATTTGGTGATTCTTTTTGGAACTCAGGGATTTTGTTTGGGATTTTTGTTGTTTTGTTAGTTTTTGGTTTTTTTGTTTTGTAAACGGGATTCATGACAGCAGACTATGGCACAAACAATAGATGAAAATGAAAATAAAATTACAACAAAGGCTTACCATGAAATTTAGGGGAGGCACCCTTCTGAATAACAGAATGGCACTTAGAAATGAGAGATGCAAAAACGTCAGGTACTTGACAAAGTTTATCACCACTAAAATTTTACTGTAGCCTACTATGTACTTAACATGTTCAGGAAGGATTAAAAAAAAAAAAAAAAGAAAAAGAAAAGAATTATCGCCCCAAACCAATGTTATTATTTATCACATAAACAAGCAGCCTGGCTTTCAAACAGTGTGGTGTCCTGGACTGAGCACTGGCCAGACCAGATTATAGAATATAAGGCTGAAAGATCTCACTTCAGCTACTGAGTATAAATTTCAGCAACTGCAAGCAGCCTCAGCACATAATCTCTGTAAATGCATCAAGCTTCATTGTATGAGTAATCAAACTCCTTGTCTTCATTGGTTCTATTGCCATGACTTTTTTGAAACATCACAATCTGCAATTTGCAAAAACAATGAGAATAAACAGTGACAATGGCAAGGAATTAATTCATATAATGACTTAGTCTCTAATATTAAAATGCATGGAAAATAACCTATGAAAAAAATAAATGAATCATGAATATTCATAGTTTGGAATGGGGAACAATACTTTAGAAAGGAATGAATACAGTTAATCACCTCAAAGGCTTTTTTTTAAGAAAGAGTACTTCCAATAGATTCTTTATTATTCCTACCCTGTAAGAATTTTTTTTTCTTTTAATCTTCACAGATGAAAATATATGCAAAAATTTCACACCATTTTAAGGTGTTTTACTCTTAAATAAAGACTGGAGACTCACTCTAAGTTAATCAGCACAAGTATCTGAGAAAATCTTATGTGAACACAAGAACAATAACTCCAACCAATCATACAACAATCAGGCAAAACCAAACTATATACGACAGTCTGGCAATTTTCTTAAGTAATTGCTTCTGAGTTAAAGGTGAAGCCTTACGTGCTCCTTGACTTCCAGTGTTGGTCTTGGCTCACCCTGTCTGTAGCCCTCATAAAACAGAGCAGTTCTGTACTTGAAAAACTTCATCCCTTTATTCTCAAGCATGGAAAACTTCCTAAGAAATGGCACAGTCACAGGTGGGATCAATCATGCCTCCTGCATGCCATCAGTATGCCAAACCTGGGAGGACAGCCTGGGAGAAGACATTCCACTCAATTAAAAAAAAAAAAGGAATAGCTGCTTGCTTAAAGTCATTAAAACTTTAATTATTTTTCTTAATTTTACTAAATAACACTGTTCTGTTTCCCCATAATAAAGCCATGTGAATGGCATACATTTGACAGTTTTCATGCACACACAGGGGCACCCCTAAGCCCTACCTGCATTACTCCATCACTGCTGAGATGCTATATTGCCACAAAACACTTCCCAAAACCCTCTAGTCCACTAAGACCTAAAACTAAAGCCACAATAACGTAACTCTTCATTACTAAGCTAAGCTTCTGTCAAAAGAGTTAGGGTGAATCCTGAAAGCAGATGATGACAGATCTACTCAGGCAGTGCAGAGGGAAATTGGGTGTGGGATCACCAGTTCCTTTCCAACAGCACTATGCCTTTCTTTACAAAACGTCTTAGTCCTTATGGACTCATTAGACACTAAACACACATTTGACTTTCACATTCGCTGGGATTATGTGCTAAACTCGTGAAAGCCAAAACGTAGAATTTAAACCAGGAAAAAAAGTTGTAATGTCAAATTTTTGCCTTTCAATCTATAATTCTTAACTGCTTCTGAAACAATTCCTATCATTGTGTGAGCAAAGGACATGATTAGAAAAAAGAAAATGGAAGTGAGAGTAAGATTTGACTCTACAGGTGGATTCACCAGCTTATATCCATATCAGCACAGCTGGTACTACAAACCTGCACATAAAATGAGGGTAATATTTTGGTTTTGCACTAAAAAAAGTATTTTCAGATAAAGCAAAAAGCGTAGAAATGTTCCAAGTATGATACGGTTCAAAAGTATGAGAATCAGAGTTGTGCCTTTTCTCCCATAAATGCACAGTGTCATAACCCAGAACTGATGCAATACCATACACCAGATCCTCCTCAGTCATAATCCTTTACAAAGCTGTCAGATCAACCAGAACTTAGAAAGAAAAAAGATATATAAGAATTTGTATGTTAAAACATTTTGATACCATTGTAAAATTTTACTTCAGAAAGACCTCTTGCACACAATCTCAGACCCCTGCTCCCAAATTACAAGTTTTGTTTATATTTTCCCCTTCACAATAGTAGCACTCAGTGATAACTTTTGAAGTTGTTAAACATATAGTCTCACATTAAAAATGTCTAATTAGCTTATGTGAGGCTTAATTTTGATAGGAGCTTTAGTACAAATCTATGTTGCGTGAGACGCATTCATATTTCAAACACACGTTAGTAATCTGAGTTGTATTACATAAATTATCTTTAAAGACAACCACTTTTTAGAAGTGACTGTCTTCAGGACTGATGCAAAGAAAGACATGCCTAAGCAATCTTCCAGCAGATTTCACAGATGGCTCACAAGGCTGTCACAAGGCACAGAAGGAAGAAAGTTGCTTATTTCTTTATAGAGATGCAAATACAAAGCACAATCTGGATTTAAGGTTAAAAGCTGTTTATTTACCATTAACTATTCTAAACCTTACTCCTGCTCACTAATATTTCTTACATCGAAGTGAATTACTAAAAATTAATAGGCTGCAAGGAAATAAGTGTATTTCATGATTTGATGCCAGCTATTGCCATACAAAAATATGGAATATGCGCTCTACAAATGCAACTTTCTATGCACTTTTCTCTGCAGGTATTACAGATCAGTTGGTTAGTACAAGAGAACATAGGAAAGCAGCACTGAGAAGTCATGAGATGCACTGGTTATACCATTTCAGGAAAAAAATACAAGGTTTTTCAAAAGGTAAATATGAGTTAATATTCTAGATCAAATTCTGAGAATCAGAACCATCATCAGGTTGTGCCCTACCACTATGCCATGAATCACAACAAAATACAAATGTATATATTTATTTTTTAAAGCCTACCATACTCATCATAATAGAGTCTTTCCCTGATTTATAAGGCAGACTAGGGCTTTTTTTCAGAATTTGCTTCTTCAAAAAAAAAAAAGGCAAAAGGAAATAAGGTCTAATGGATCATACCAGCATTTTTTAATAATCTTCATATGAACCAATCCTTTTTTCAGCCTTCCCATGGCATTGAGAAAAATAACAATCCATTAAAAAAAACAAACAAACAAAAAAATTTAAAATCAGGATACATTTTCTTCCCTTCAGCTTCTTAAGACTCAACCAACCTGGCTTCAAGCATCTGGCACCAAGCAAGTGGCATATGTAAGCTGTTTACAGACTCTGTGTATCTCAGAAATAGAAAGCCTAGAGCTCTTGTCAAGAAGTTTCAATTTGCTCTAAAACAGTGCTCTTCTAAGACATCAGCGCATCTCAAGCGAGGCTTGGAGAAGGAAGCAACAGTGGTTAAGTGCATGTGCCACACTGAAATCCAGGGACAGTGCCCAAAAGACCTTAGAAAGCATTAGCCAATAGTCTGGTCTTGACTCATTGGATCACTCTTACCACACATAATGAGTCTTTTGCTGTTCTCTTCTTGGGGAGACAATCTTTATTTTTTTTAAGCTCAGCTAGGTATAATTTTTTTTTTGTTGTGTTCTGTGTTAAGAGTTACTATTAGAGAATAGTTTTATAGAAGCTTCATTACAAGAAGTCTTTACAACAAAAAATATATCTTACAACTTTTCATTCTCCTAGACAGTTGTTTAGTTACACATTCCAGTCTCTTAACTTACAAATGTATTGAGAAATTACTTGAGACTGTGGTATTTAATACAGCATAATGATTTAACTTCATGGTTCTATTTAAAGCTGAATACACTACGGGAGATTTCCATGTCTCTGTCTGTCAGAAATTCTTGTGATATACTAAAAAAATAGGCAGGCAAAGATTACCTTTTTTTTATATAAAACAAGATGTTGTAATAAACTTCGCAGGCAATTCCAATACCCCACTGTACTTCCTAGAGCTCTCAAATCAGAAATAGAGAAAATTTCTCCTGGGTGGTTCTTTTCCACACAGACTCATTACATACCCTTTTATTTTGTGATACAGCAATGCATTACTGCCTCTATGGCTGACATAATTATAGGTAAATGTATTCCATAAGTGGTGTCTTCTTCCCTGCCCAGATCTTTCCCCCCACACTGTCTATGACAAGTCCTTTTTTTTTTCCACTCTCTGTTTCATCAACTGTACTATTTTCATCCAATATATAAATTTGTGTATGAAATATATATATTAGTTTTATATATTCACATAACTTCATAGAAGCTTAAGAACAAATTAACAATATTTAAAACCAACCCCAAACAACAAAGCAACTAAAGCACCTAGTACTATGAGTCTTTTGAGATTCAACCATCATTAAACTGTAGAGGCAGGTATCTAATTATTATTACACGTGAAGAAGTTATTTTTAGGTTTTGTGTATTGCAGTCTACTCGCTGTTAGCTATGATAATCGTCATGAAATAATTATCTTATTTCCTCTAGCAGTGTGATCACTGGACAGCTGATATAGTTATTCCCACGGTGGCATATGAAGAAAAACATATTTACTTTCCTTCACATATAAAGGCCGTAGTAACATAAGATGCCAGCTTCAATATGTAGTGCTCTACTATCTCTACTGACACATCTCTTTTATGTATTTTCCAGTAGCTTGTAGATTTTTAAAAATCGGTCTTTAAATAGGTGTCTAGATTAATTTTGGGAAATTTTTTAACAATCACTCAGGATTTACTGCTCATCTGGGCAGTGGACAGCAAGGTAAGTCACTGATATTCTATCATCACCTTTCATCTTCTTGATGTTCACCAGCATGATACACACATATGCATTTATGTATGTATATATATACCCAGATGAATATGCAAAATTATATGGGATTATCTGTACAACCACAAAACAAGGATTCTTCACATTTTGACATCAATTTTGGAAGGCATTCAGATCTGTGTCTAGTATTAGCCTATATTATCTTCTTTTTTATTCACTGCAAGTCAAATTTCTTCAACATATTTGTTACTTTAAAAGTGACAGAGATCACTAGGTATGGTTTAAGATGTTGGACAGCTCGGACACCTCAAGCATTACTGTTATTATCTAGTTTCAAGTTATATATTTTCTCAAGCTTTAATTTTCCAATGGAAAGTCAGTCTCCCTCTACCAATAAATACCTACAATGGAAGTAAATACTAACAGATAATACTTTTCTGTATCCATTTCATGAGAGCCAGATATAAATACTTGAGACATAATGTTGTGATTTGCTATTCTAATTACAAGAGACTGTCACTTTTTTTCTCGGATCAGTAGAAGTAAAGATGTCCTGTGCAAATAATGTATGTGATAAAAAGATAAAACACATCCAGAAGGAAAATTCTATCTAGAGGGCAGATGAACTAAAGTAGCCCAGTAAAAGTTCTGACACCTGAGATGAATAAACCTAAAGACTGGTCCAAAACTGTATGTTTAAGTGTGTTATATTGTTAAAATAGTGTTACTTACCATATTATGTCTGTACTTTCTTGTTCTGAAGAGTTCTTGAATCTGTACTTCCTGGTTCCCAGTTTCATGTTCCCCCAATCCCTGGTATCCCTAGCTCCCCCTAGCCTCCCACCAGGAAAACACCACTGCTGCTCTCCTCCTGCTCATCACACTGAGGACTCTGCCCACTATGGTAATCAGAGAACTCCCCATGATGCCCAACATACAGAGGAAGTTCAGTTCACACCAAAAAGCCCCTAAAGCAACGAGCCAGCACTGAATCCAGGCCCACGAAGGACACCACCAAGACAGCAAAGTGTCAAGCTACCTGTTAAAAAGCTCTTCTCATCTCCTCCTTTCTCACCATAACTTCGAAAGCATTGGAAAACTAAGACACTCCTGGACTTCATGAGCCGAATCAATTTCCTGGGAACTCCTGTGAGGAAGGAATCCCGACTCTGCAGCGTGACCAGCAGAATCAACTTGCACCTCCTCCTCTGTGGTGCCCAGTGGGAGCAGCAGTGGTGTGCGCAGCCCCTTGAGTTCCCCTCCCATAGCTGACCCTAATAAAGGCTTTTTAAAAAGGAGAAGAAGATCTCCTGGCCTGTTTTTATCAATACTGACACTGAAGATCTATTCTAAAACTGAAAACAGGAAAAAAAAAAATCAGCAACACAGGGAATATCGTTAGCCCTAACTGACTCTTGTCATGGAACCTATTTCCTTTATTAGAACTTCTGGAAACTTTAAAAGAAGATTTTAAGGTAACACAAAGATATAATATTGTGACATGGTTTGAGGAAGCAGAGCAGTCTGCCTTGAAAACACAGCATCTACTCCCTGCCTGAAAACACGTGCTCTGCATCTCACTTTGGCTTAAAGAGTTAAAGAGGTTAAAGAGAAGAAATGGTTTAGCACTACCATTTTACCAGATTCAAAATACACCACTCTTCTTATCATTGTGTAGGCTCCTCAAGCTTTTTGATTAACATGTCTCCTTACACATCCTTCTGTCCTTTTGGTTTGCTTTTGGTTTGTTAGTTTGTTTTGTTTAGTTTTTTTTGTTTGGGTTTTTTGGTTTTTGGGGGTTTTTTATTGTTTGTTTGGGTTTTTTCGTTTTGGTTTGGGGTTTTTTGTTTAAAAGAAATAGAGCTTACTTGACTATGTGTCTTCCATGTGACTACTAGGAGTTGAGGACTACAGGCACCACACTAACAAATGACCAGAACTAAGGAGCTCATTCTCCATAAAAGCTTGTCAGATGTCATAGTAGTTTAAAAAATGGTGTGTCACTTCTTACCTTCTAGACTAAACTTAGTTGTGTGAGTTAGAAGGAATAACAGGAACTCCATATTCTCTCTGACATACTTATCTCTTACATTACTTTTTTTTCCTCCAGGTATGGGTATGTAACCAGAAACAGGTGCACCATAACTAAACCAACTTTTTCAGATTTGTGGCTAGAATTTTAAACACCACTTGGAAGATATGAAGCTTCCCTTATTAAACTAACTGCAGCTACACTTAGGTATGTGGTGGTTTCCCAAGCAAAAAATAGTATGCTGAAACATAGAGTTCTCAGGAAACTCTAAAAAAGGACTATGCAAAACCTAACAGGCAGGTGTATTTCAATGAACTTGTAACTTTTTTCCTTTTGCAACACCAACTAATAAATTCCTTTCCTGAAAATAAACATGCAATTATATTCCTAAAAATCCCATTTATTACACAGGTTTATTACAACTGAAGTCAATTAAGCCTTACTGAGCATTTCAGATTCAAAATTACTGAACTGCTTCTCATTCCTCTCTGTTTTTAATAAAAAACTCTCTGTGATTTTGGATGATAAGCAGCCAACACATCTGTAGGCTATCTCTATCTGACAAGCTTTCGTCTTTCTTTGCTTGGGGTCAAGCATGACAAATTTCCAGGCAGATAACACTTGTCACATCTTAAGGCCATTCAGACAGTAATCATGCCTGCTGCTCGCAGGAACAACATCTGCCACTGCAACAAACAAGAGCTCTTGATTCGTACAATCTCTAGCCGAGCTCCCAGCTCATCAGGATCTCCCAAGTGCTGCCTCTCACACAGGAAAAGCACACCTGTCATGGCACAAGCAAAGCGCCTCACTCCCTGCTGCAGCCTCCAACAGAGCGGCTCCTGCTGCACCTGAGCTCCGCAGGATCAAGCGCCTCTTCACCCACAGAAGCAAGATCTTGTCAGACTGTGTCTCAGCATCACCTGCTAAGTGAGGAGATCTTCAGCTGTGAAGCTTTCTTTCACACACACCCTGCTAAAACCTCAGGTGCAGTGCTGCCTACTTCAGGCTCCCCCTGCAAAGCCCTCCAGCACCCCACAGCTCCCCCTCCTTTGGGCACCTCGCCTAGGAAGATGTTTCGGAGCCAGAGCATCAGCTTAACATTGACCATACACTAATGTTTCCTCTAGGCCTTCAGATTTACCTAACTGCATAAGGTTATGCAGGATCATACAGGAACGTTTGGCAGGATCATACAGGAACGTTTAAGTCCCCGTTCCTACTTACTCATTCAAAGGCATCTGTCCCCATCTCGCCTCAAGGTTAGAAACTCTTGTACTATGCAAAAGGACCTAGAAAAACCTGGCAGTTAAAAATAACAAAGAAGTTCACCTTTAGAATGCTTGATATGAAATCACTTCTCTTTTAAAACAAATAATGTGTCAGGCAGAGGTGAGATTTCTCTCAGGAAAAACTTAAAAGGCAGTAGCTTTCATAGGCTTAATATCTGAAAGACTGTATCAGTCTAATTTTCTTTTTAAATAATCCTATTCAAACATCAGCTTAGAATTACAAGATAAGAAAATGGTCTATGAAAGAAAAGAAGAATTTATGTCTTCCTACATTTTGACAAAATTATTTGAAAAAATACCTGGAACAAAATTTAGCAATTTTACATGGCTCAAAAAAATTAGCATGACAAATATATTCAGGGATTTGAGTTGGTTAATCTTTGAAACATGAGACAAGTACTACTGACATCTTGGGATAAAATCTTCAATAGATATTATTTGATGCCAGAAGGTAAACTAAGAGACTAACAATAGGGGGGAAATACCTAAGATAATCTTTGCAGAGGTAAATTCCGTGTCTTGTTTTCTGGAACTGATTTTTTTTAACACATCAAATAATCTGCTTTGTCTGTAGGCACTAGATCCCTTCTAGCATCCTTCATTCTAATACAGAAAGGGTTACTGCACAGCACAAGGAGTTTCAGTTCAGAGATCTGCCTTCCATTTCCTACTGCTACACAAACTTCCCACGTGATCTGCAGCAAAACCCTTTTTATCTCTTTCCAGTAAGGCAACACCTGTGAACTATAACTTAGGACAAGTATACAACAAATAGAACTGCCAAAGTATTGTTGCATGTAAAAAAATATTTTCATTTATCTTAATAAAAAATATGTATTTGGTAGTAGAAGTCAAAATAGTTCTTTGCAGATTTACATACACTGTGAAATGAGCCCAGATCTCTGTAAATTTGACATTTGCTCAACAAATGGGAAGGACATTATTTATCCATTTCTGGAATAACAGCTGGATGAAGTTGCAGCAATTTTCTCTACAGGGGCAAATCTAAGCAAGAAAAAAAAGAGAAATGCATAATTTAAAGTCTAAAACTGTGTTGAACCGATGCCATGACTTCAGATGTGAGATGCCTGCTCACATTTAACTTCCAAGTTTTTTCTTTTTTTTTCAGAGCATTAAATATAAATGCTGAAAAATATTTTTATCCAAATAATAGTATCATAGCTCAAGGAACAGCCTTATTTTCATATTCTGCTTTTACTACCCTGCTAATTATTTTTTTAATACAAATCAGAAGTTTGGCTTTGAAACAACAAAAACAATATTTCATAAAGCACTGCTCAACCACTAAGCTCCACTGGGCTGAAAGAACCATAAAAGCACCAGAAATTAATGAGTATGGTGGACCACAATCCAAGCTCCCAGAGGCAAGATAAAATAACTGAGTATTGAAATGAGTTTCTTGTGGCATATCATAGGGTACTCAGTATAGATGTAAACACAAAAATTTCACTTTTTTGGGGTGCTGTATGTGTAACAGATGCATGATCTCCACTTGAAGCATTTAACACATTTCATCTCATTCTAGGGAGCTTGATTTAATAGAAGAAAAGGCACTCTGATGTATAAAAGATAAAAGACCTTCAGCCAACATTTGGCAACATTATATTAGAGTTTCAGAGCACAGACTCATGAGAAGGTGTTTTTTTTTTAACATCCTTCTTATTGAATTTTTACAATAAAAGAGAGAAATAAATTCTTTGACAATCACCATGATAAAATATCCTAAACAAAATTATTTCTCTCTAGAAATTTCTTATTATATATGAGGATGAGTACCAGCAAATGTAAAAGCAGAAAATATCTGGTGTCCTTCATTAGAAAAGACACTATTATTTACAGGCACTTTTTCTTTCCCACAAAGATTCATAATTTTTATTTTTCTTCTTATAAACAGATGAGACTAATATACAGTTATGATGAAGATTTGGCTGATAAATCTAGAAATAAATATATTTTTGGAAGTTTTCTCTCTTTGTTGCAAAAGGAGCAGGAACACCTTTGGGAACGAGTTGTTGTTAATAACAATGTCATATTATTGCTGATTTTAGAAGCTACATTCTTTTAGCTGGATTTTATTATAAACTTCCAGCTGTTCCATACAGTTAGCAGAGAAAAGCATTAGCTTGAGAAGCAGCAGGAAGCCAATGCCAGCAGCAACAGGTGCCACATGCCGTGAGGAGAGTGAGGCTTGCAAGGTCCCTGGGCAAGGCTGAGGGCCAGTTTGAACAGGGCTTTGAGCAACCTGGTCTAGTGGAGAGTGCCCTTGCCCACAGCACAAAGAGACCAGATTGTCTTTAAAGGTCTCTTGCAACCCAAAGCAGTCTCTGGTTCAATGACAAAGAAAATCAAGAGGAAAAATGACTCCCATTAATAAACCAGTAACCTACTATTTAAAGACCTTTGGATCTTCTTTAGAAGTACAAGATAGGAAATTGTTCAAAAAGTTAATTAGTCAACACTGTATTTAGTTTTTTTAGTAATTTTTTATATCCTTTTAATTGGATCAATAGGTAAACTCAGTATGCTGAAACTCACATTTCGTATTTAGTTATCAGCTTCGGGAAAGTACTCAGCAGTAGCAACAGGCCTTAAACGCTATTGATATTGTAATTGGAAACTGCAGAATTAGTCTGGTAAGAATCAGGTTTAGCACTGTAAAGCTACTATAGAATTCTGTACTACACTGCAATAACATCACAGTTCCTCACGGATACCTACGGAGAATGTTGTGAATTGTAAATACTACAGTCTAAGAAGACACATTTAGAAAACACTTATTACTTTCTAATCGTATTTAAGAAGATAAACCATGTACAAATCATATGTAGAACACAAAGTTTTCTTGAGAGACCTCTCACTCTACTTGCCCAAATCACTCCATCCAAAGTTATCCCTGCTGTTATTTTAATTTCCTAGTATTCAGAAAAAATTCACAAAATCTTACTTAATTAAGGTGCAAATCCCCTCCTATGAAATCTTCCACTGAATTCAGTAAGATACACAACATTCAACTCCTTTGTATCTGAGCTCTGTTCAGTTTATCTAACTTCACCAAAAAATTTCTAGAAACAAAGAAATATCCAGCTTATTATAGGCAGCTATGGCCTTACATAAATACAAAATGGGCATGATGGCTTTTTCCTAATCTTACAGTGTGGGAGATCACAATGTATCAAGAGCCTCTAATACTCTGAGGACACTGGAGATTAAAAGTAGAAATTAAGCCTGGGTATAATCTTAATAATACCAACTAAATAATTTCCAGATTTTAAAATGGATTTGGGGAGAAGATTGCTTTGTGTGCTTGTTTTACAAATAAGCATATTACTGTCATGTCCGTGAATCCCAATTATGTACTAATTAATTGTAATTAATTCATTCATTGTAATTACCTGTAATTGTAAAGCAACTCAATCCCCTGAAGTGTCTCACTCATTAGTTCCCACATAACATGGTTCTGTAAGACTCTTTTCCCCTGGCAGTCTGGTGATCAGATTACCATAACACCATTATGGAATCAGGCTGAGGAGAGCTATTGTCTTTGTCTAAACAGAACACCATAAAGTCCTCAGAATTCATTTTTTTTCTCTTGAAAATTATAACATGTAGTGTGCATTTATGACTATATGTATCTGGAATTACAGTGGCACTGTAAGTCCAAATAATTATATTACCAAGTTACTGTATGTATCTTCCATCTAGCATGGGGAAAAACAAAGAGAAAGGGAACTTCAAAAACTGAAGTAGAAACTTATATTAAAATAATGAAAAGCTAAGTGCATAAAACATTTACCCATCCACACTCAAGGAGAAAAGTTTGTCAATATGAAGTGACTCATATGTAATCTGACTCCTTGCAAGAAATGTATTTTCAAGATTTTCTTTCTTTTAAACAAAACTGGCAGGAGTTTTAGTGCTCATTAAACTGAAAAATGGGTATTGTTGTCCAGGACAATAGGCACAGAAAAATATGAGAAGCTAAAGCACAGTTCTGTTAATAGAAAACAAACCAGGCACTCCCTACCATCTTCTTCTCTAAAGCAGGAAAACATCCTAGAAAAGGATCTTTATTTCACATTTTCTCTTCTTTAGCACTGCTCCCACAAACTCGTCAGATAGTAGGTCCAATTCCTGCAACATCTACCTCCACATAAATCAGCACTTTATCATCTCTTGGAGGAGAAGGAACAATGAAACCCACAATCCAGTGAACATCTTGCGTGGCAGCTAGGTGTAGGGACAGCAGACAAGTAAAATACTTAGCATTTAGGCAAACAAAATATGATTGTTTACAAAATCATAATCTTTTCCTTCAATTAGAACGTTTTCAAATTTGGATGACTTTTTAAAAGCCTCTCACTTCTGAGATCAGTTATGCACAGAAATATTTCTAAGTAAAAGCTACCTGTCCTTTCATATACCACATTCAGGTGCCTCCAGGTCCACAACTGGGCAGAAGAACAGATACACTCCCACAGCTGGGCTCTCCTCTGGAACAAACTCTCCAGCCACCACAGAGGCAGTGAAATACTAAGGATTTATTTTATCAGCTCCAGTTGTTCCAGTATTCATTGTGCACAGCATGTCTTCAAACAAAAGTTGCAAAGGTCACAGGCGTGGAAAGAAGCCACTGTAACATCAAGTCCAGCTTTTTATTATCCCAAGCACCACCTCAAAAGCTTGAGCTTTGAACAGAATCACAGAATATTCTGAGTTGGAAGGGATGTACAAGCACCATTGAGTCCAACTTCTGGCCCTGACCATCCCCAAGAATCACACCATGTGCCCAAGACTACTGTACAAACACATCTTGAACTCTGTCTTTTGTTCCTTCCCTCATTAAAAAAATGTTTCAGAACTGCACTCTCCCATTTTTTTTTCTTCCTAAGTTTTCAACAAATCTTTTCTTGTGCCAAAACTGGCTTGTTTAAACCCTGCTTCTCTGCAGTTATTTGATATATTTTTAAACATAGCTTTTACTCAAGTGTTGAATAGCAAACCCAGTAAGCAGTTCCTGACTCACCAACACACAGAGACCTGTATTTGAGAGAGCTGAACTTGACACAAGTACCCCAAAAAAGCTCAATGCTTGTGGCTCAGAGCTCACCCAACACAGCACAGCCAGTGGAGGCAGCTGGGAGAGGGCAGAGCTCCCCAGCCCTGACTGGTTCTACACAGGCACCCTCAGGCAGGGACGCCTGCAGAGTGCTCTGACTGATGGCAGGAACAGCCTCTTGGGTCTCCTTTAATGAAACACCCCCTTTTCCTACCCTGGGAGTTTTCTCTTGCCTCGCTTTTATCCGCCTGTATCGGGGTTTCTAAATAGTAGTGAACAGAATTGGGAGGATGAGACTGATATGCTGGACTAACGTGTAGCCAGCTGTGCTCTGGCACCAAATATGACTGCACAGAAAGCAGCAGGTAACTCACTGGCTTTGTTGTTTCTGTAATTCTCCTCCTAATTGCCTTCACTGCTTAAATACCTTCCAGTTACTTCTCCCATCCCAGCCTTCAGTTTCAACAGGGAAGCTTTCAGTCGCACTAGGGGAGATTTAGATTGGATATTAAGAAAAATTTCTTCACCAAAAGTGTTGCTAAGCATTGGAGGAGGCTGCCCAGGGAAGTGGTTGAGTCACCATCCCTAAAGGCATTTTAGAGATGTGCAGATATGGCAGTTAAGGACATGGTTTAGTGGTGGACTTGGCAGTGTTACATGCATAGTTGGACTCAATGATCTTAAAGGTCTTTTCCAATCTGAGTGGTTCTGACTCTATGATTTAGTCCATTGTGATTAACAGCTTCTAAAGTTAGTAAAAAACACTAATATAAAATTTCACTTGTCTCAAGATCAGGGGGTTTTTTTGGTTTTTTTTTTTTAAATCATGCCCTACCTAGTTTTCATGGACCTCTTAAGTTATTTCAGAAATCCTGTCTCCAACACACCATTGCATGTCTTAAGTCCCTGTTGTCAGGTAGTCAGAAATGAGGAACTGAAGCAGAAATTAAGATGTAAATATCATAATCTGAAACTAAGGCTCTTTTTAATTCAGATCTATTGTTAATTTTTAATCGTCATAAGACTCCATTGACCCAGTTTTACAATGACTTTTTTCTGTCATTTTGCCTCCTGCTCAATGAAGTGAGTACAACCCTCTATTCATTTACTGAATTAATAATTTTATATTAAGGACAATGTCCCCTGAATATAGTTTTGGCAATTCCATTATATTTATGCACTTCATCTGTGTTGCATCATTGCATTTCTTGAATTTTAGGGATTTGTTTTGTAGAAGCAATAACTTCAGCATGTATCTCTTCATCAAGAAGTATATATGCAGTAACAAATGGACTCTCTAGTTCTTTATTTTTAAGTGTTCACAAGGACATTTCAATTTATTATTCTTTTCTATAATAAATATATATTAATATAACATAATTCCTAAGGGGAAAGTGAAATGCTGAATCAAATCTTGTAAGTTTACATTAACAGAGACCTTTCTTAATAACAGATACAACGTGCACAGACCTTGTATCATAGCCTTAAATAGGCACACTTACCAAGAGAACATGGCTTCAGTCTTAGCAGACTTTGTGGCAACTGTTCATTTTACCTAAATGTAGCTTGCAATTTCTTTCCTTTTGTCATATGGAATAGTAAAAGGTCTGAGATTACTCCTCACATTTTCCCCGACCAAAGGTCGTATGTCAGCACGTTGCACTTGGTTTGAGATATGTGTCTTCCCACGTGATCTATTTAACTGGAACTTGTCAATACCATTATTTTGTCCTTTTTACTCAAATTTCATTTCTTTCTATCTTATGCTGTCTGGGTAGTACTGGTATGCAGGATCTGAGCAACTCATGGCACTAAGACATACACCTTATAAGAGCACTCCTACCTCTTCAGTCCACCTCTCCCCATCAGCTGGCATCAGTTCCACAGATGCATTGCTAACAGCATCACAGCTGTGTGCATGCTGACAGTTCAAGTGACCTGGAATCTGTGACATTATTTGTATGTCTCCACGTCTCCAACTCAACCTGCAGAAAAATTAGTTTCTGCATCTACTAACTCAGTTTTCCACCTCAACAGAATACCTCCAGTATATCTGCTGTCTTCCTTTGCCATCACAGCATCTTCCAGCAGGGCTATCTGAAGATTACCCTCTGCGGGATCCCCGCCTCCCCGCCTTCCATCTCTCAGGGGCACTTAGTTTCTCACATCAGAGACTCATTTATCTATTTCAAGTGACACAGAAGAGAAACTTAGACCTGTTTAATTCTCCAGGACCCAGATTCAAATACACAAAGGCTGGCGACTCAAATAAGCACTCAGATGACACTTTCCCACAGAGCATGCTTCCTTCACCTCCTATTTCAACAATGGAGTTCTGGCTTTACTGCCCCTCTCCCTTTGTTAAGATGTATCTATCAAGGTACTTTTTTGCTCCCCTGCAGCTTTTAAAGAATAGAATCTTGTTGCATGTCTCCCACAACCTGCCCACAGACACCTGAGGCCACATCTTTTGAAATCGTTGCAATGCTGAACCCCAAATATGTTTTATACAGTCTCAGCTAAATGTTGAGAGTGTATTACATGTTTGTTCTAACCACAAAAATATCAGAAAACATTTTCAATGCATTCTGTGCTCCTATGCATCATGTTTGGCTACAAATTCACCACAAAGAAAATTTCATTGAGATAAAACTTACAGTTGTTTTTCAGAGCCCTCCTATATTACCTGCACAAACTATCTTCTTTCAGAGTTTTATTTCTAGTACCACAGAAATAGGAATAAATCACTAGGACAGTGCAACACAGTTTTCTACATAGATGGAAATCAAGAATGATTTCATTTCAAGAATTAAATATTTGTTACAATGATATTATGCTTATCTAGTGTCACCAAAGGAAAGACTTATTTTCTTAGAAAACTATCACAAAATAACTGACTTAGAAATAATACTCACTTTCCTTTGCAGTACATTTTAAACCCAAGGATTTGTATATTTGCAAAAAAAGGGCATGAAAGAAGCTAAAACCCCTTGAATGTAAACACAGAGCAACCTTTAAAGCTTTTTATAAGCCCTCTGCTTTTTTGTTGTTGTTGGTTTTTTTCCCCATTTTTTCTTTTTCAGCAGTCATATAAAGGTTGGAAGGGAGAGTCTGAAGGATTAGTAAACCCTTACTCAAAGCTGGGACAGCTATCATGTCAGACCCAAATTCAACATAAACTAATTTGCTCAAAGCCTTCTTGAGTGAGGTTTTAAACATCTGTAAGCATGAAGATTCCAGACCTCCATTCAAGTATGTAAAAGCAAAACCTTATACTATCATAACATATGCATATACTATCATAACATATGCCAGAAAATATTTTCATATTGAGTTTTACCAATATAGAAAAATATATGCGTCTCTATAAAGTACATTTCTAAAAAAAAAAAAGAATTTGCTCTCCTGATACTACATTTAGGAAGTGGAAAATATTCCTCACATTTATAATGAATCAGTCTTCAGTGAAGGAATTAACTACTGCAAAGGGAAATTCAGTGTGTGAGGATTAAGTGTAGACCTTGTACAAATACAGGAGATGAGCTATGTATTCATGAAATCTTATATTTTGAAATTGTCTTTTTTGTAGTTTTGAGGAGAAAAAACCAGAAATTCATCTGCATTCTTATTTGTACATTATAGACTGTTATGCACGTCACATAGAAGCTCACAACTATATCCACTCACATGTTCACGTGTATATATTAATGTATTCATTTTTCATCAGGATAACCTTGCAAATACAGAATTTACTGAAATCTTCCATTTAGTAACAAAAGGAAAGGTATTATTTAAAGAGACCTGAGTGCCATACAAAATGGCAGCTATATTAAAATGTAACTTGCAAATTCAGCTACTTCTGCACTTTGAGTCATAGAAATTGACAAATGATCACTTCTGGATTGTCAAGACCAAGAAATCAATCATTTATAGCAGCATGTAATGTTTTTTGCCCCAACTTTCAGTTTTCTATAAAGAATGAAATATCATAAAAGAATATGGGAGACATAAAGAGCACATTGCTGCTAACAAGTCCAATTCTGCCCAAGTGGCATAAAAACAAAAATACATTACTATCTGACAGGTCTTTCTTGATTTAGATTAAATGAGTTGTGAGTTTCACTCATTAACACATTAATAACCTTTCTGAAGTCACCACTATCCTCCTGCTCTCTTGAGCCTGCATTCCAGACAGTAATCTTGACTCATCGCCACAAGCACACTCATCTGGCTCATTTATTTTTTCCAGCATTAGCCAGAAACACAAGCTAATTGCAATGAAAAAATTCAAGGAAGAATTCTAGGCATCCCAGAAATTCTTGACATTAAACCGTTTCTCAAAAACAATTATATTTTAAATTTTTAATCTTTTGACAAGATTGAAATATTATACACGCTGACTTTTAACATATTTCACCTTCCTACAAACACTGAAAAGAGAGAGCAGAGCTGGTTTCCTGACAGCCTAGAAAAGGAAACTTCCACAAACTGTCAACTTGCTATCAAAACTGTTTTTAAAATCATGGGAAAGCTATCCCATGAAGAAATCCATAAAGTTGAGGAGAAATGCAAAAGTTGTACTTATGATGACCTTGATACCAGTTTTACCCACATGCCAACAAAAGCCAGGTCTGAAAAATGGAAAGAACTTTGATCTATACTCAAACAGACATTGGTATCTATTTTAAAAAGAACTGGGTATCGATGAGATAGAGAAAATATTTTGACAAGAACTAGAGATAAAATCTATGAATAAAACAGAGAATCTTCAGATGAGTTTATTTTAAAGAAAAAGGCAATGGACTCATCTCATCGCAAAATGTTGGTAAAACAACCTTTACACAGTGGAGAAAATAAAAACCAAATATTTTTAATCTAGACTGTGAGGCTGAAGTAGCCTCAAACAGCTTTTCAAAGTATTCATGTTGCTCAAGAAAATATGGACAAAAATGTTTATTTACAAAGCTGCTCATATGAAAAATGTGAAGCGTTAATTTAGAATCCACAAAATAGATATTAAAAACATCAGTTGACACAGCTGACAATTACAACTATGTTTGTATCTATGAATCAGTAAATCCCAAAACTCAAATAAATCTCCTGGGTAGTCCCAGTCTCTTCCTTTTTTCCTAATTCTTATCTTCCTTTGCACCTTGGGACTACAAATTAAAAGCTTAAATACAAAATAACAGCTGTTTTCATTTCATTTTCAGCTTTAGTGGGATCAAGAGAAAACAGAAGGCTTATGAGGCAGATTGCTATACACAGATCTTCAACTGAGGCTGGCTAACTCAGAATATTTTGTTGCTTTGGATTAACATAGAAGAATTCAAAATTTCTTTGAGACTAAATGATTTCTAGGTTTCAACTCCACAGTACCATCTACAATGTTAAGTTTTGATACTTCTATTTTGCAGCTGTTTCTATGAAGAGCCTGCAGGGTGTAAAGCACTGAGGTGAGTTAATTCATATTGCCACTTCTACTTCCACTGTGGTTTTCTTTCAGCATCCCAGTAAAGTCTTTCTTTTCCAGGCATTTTATACAGTTACGTGCACATTCATCTGAGAATCTATGTCAAGTCACAGTTTTAAGGATATGTAATTTTGTTCATGTCTACATCAATACAGGTAATTCACAGAAGATTCCCATTAGTAATTTTAGACTCCCACCTGCATTCACCACTTGCATTCATAGCATCAAAAATGTCTCTACCGAAACCAGAGATTACTATTTCCCCAAAAGACTGAAGACAGCCGGCTGATATTCAGTAAAGAGCAAAATTTCTTTATCATCTGTACCCTTGAAATACAGAGACAACAGTGAAAGGCAGTGAAAGAAAGAAGAACATCTGCATCACAAAATTTTTTTGTCCATTTGTAGATAGTCATTCATTTCCATATCCAAATTCTTCAAGCTAGCAGTCTCAAGCGATTTCACCAAGCTTGAAGGTTTAAGGGAGCTTTTGTAACCACCACAATCAGTTTAAAGTGACAAAAGAGAAGCAAAATTTTACAAGGTGAACATTATCCCAAGTCACATTGAGATTTTTCTTTTAATTTATTTGTGCTTCCAATATTTCATCTTGCCAATATTTCATTGTAATGCAGTTTATCTCGGCCTTTTAAAACAGCTACTCAGGACAAAAGCGAAGAGAGATTTCAAAAGCAGTTACAAAGCTGACAAACAAAAACATCCACACAGTGTCTTCAGAAACAGTGCAACATAACATCTGAAAATCACTCTTCCTTTATTTAACCTTGACAAATCCCTCAAAGCCAGAAAGCCTTCAGGACCACGCTGGAACAAAACAAAGAAAGTCTAACTGTAGTAAACACTTGGATTGTTTGGGGGTAAGATTTTAAAACAGCCCAGTAAAAAGTGGGACATGAATGCCTTGTCAGACAAGTGCCTCAAGATGAAATTATTTAGATTTGCACTTGAAATAAAGAACAAAGAAGGCTAAATATTTTATTAAAAATCAAAAACCAACAAGAACAAAAAAAATACACCCCTTGACACAGAACCACTGAAAACAGATGAGAGATGCAAGGAAGGATATTAAAGAACAGAATCTGTATTTGTGTTTAATTTGAATGCTTATCAGTTTCCATGCAGCTGGATATGAGGCTGTGAGAACAACTGAAGTTGAACCACACCAAGTATTTCAGAACTGAAACAGCATTTCTGTTTCTCTTGTAGTAATGCTCTCTCTCCTCTAAACCCCAAACCTTCACACTAGAAAAGCAACAGACATGATAAATTTACAAAACTATGGAAAAAATGTGCCATCTTTTTTCCTAGTCAAGTACTTGGATTTCCAGAAACATTTTTGCATAAAACCCAACAGACATTGAGACACAAGGATGATGAAAAGGTAGGAAGGCAGAATATGCCGGCACCAGTCATTAGCCAAGGTATTTTTCTTTCTTTTGTTTGTGACATTTTCAGGGAACCTTGACAGCAGCACTCATCAGGTTACCCACAGTTCAAAGGTGAAACAAGATTACAGGAGATATGAAACAACCTACAGCTATAGCTCCGCTGTACAGTAAAACAGAGAGAAAGAGGTTGTTCCAAAGGTCAAATCTAACCAGGAAGCCTGATCAGAAATTTAAATTTGAGTGTGAAAAACAAAGTTACAATTTTCATCCCTTGAAGTTTCTATGACAACTCCTTTGTCACCTCAGGTCCTTGTTACTAGCACAATCACTGGCAGCACTTTTAACTCCATCTGGGTCATGGGTAACAGGCATAAACTCAGCAGTTTTGCTCTTCTGGTCTTGGCAGGAACCGGGGTGTACAGATCCAGCTATGTGGTGACAGATGTTCCATGTTCTTTTCTATCAGGGCTAAAGATCTGCATCATTAACTGTGCTGGAAATCACACAGCTCAGTCAGTGGAATAAAAAATACACCAATAATTCATCCCGATACACAAGAATGGTCAAAGTCCACAGAATACAGTCTTTAAAATCTGAAGACCAAGAATATGAAGACAAAGAACAATCATGTTGTAATTTTTGTTTATGGAAGACATATAGAACTTCTATTGTGAGTACAAATATGAACACCAGTTCAGCATTTACATTCACTATGGCAACCTACTCCCTTCCCTCTTGGACATATGCTGCTTCTATGTCTATTGTGCTATGGTTCCAGAAACACATCTTGAGGAGACTGAAAAGACTTCTCTGAAATCATGGTCATACCTCATGAATCGTAGCACAAAGCTTGGTGACTTGGCAATGTTATTAGCTATGGAATAACTGACCTTCACCAGCTCTCTGCTTATCTTCTGTGTGTTTGAACAGCAGCTGCCAACATCTACTATCACACTACTGCCAGTATAGTGTACTATGATGATGAGGGAATTCATACTCTGCTCATTTCTATGGTTACTGAATGCTACAACAGAAAGATTTTAACAGAATTTACTTCTTTATTCGTATTGTTAAATTCCCTGTAGTGATGCAGAGAATGCCTAGTGATAATTACTAGAAGTAATTTTTATAAGTCTTTTGGGTTTCCTTTATTTGTTTTTGCTTGGCCCTAATCTCCATTAATTTATAAAAAGTAGATCTACAATATGGAATTGAAACAAGTTTTCTAGCTGTCCTATACCTAAGAGTTCAACCATCATTTATTCCTTGCCTTGTACCCTAAGCGCTATTCCTAAGCAAGGAATCAGTATTTACATGGCTGTGGTTCCAGAGGCACATCTTGAGAAGGCTTCTCTGAAATCAGTTCCACACATAGAGCCAAACCTGGTGACCTAGAATTACTTATGCCTTGCTTAGTACCCCATCACCAGAAATTCCCAGCATAGACTACCCTAACTTAAATCAGGCAGTCCAAATTAAAACTCTTCTTGAGAATCCCTTGTTCTGTGTGCTACAATTAACATTTAGATTTCAAGGAAACTGGAACAGTTTTGTTAAAATGTTCTGTTTAAAGATTTAAAATAAAACAGAAATATTTTAAATTGAAAACAGTTGGATTTAGCTTTTTCTGTTTATACAACAGTTTAAAATTAAAGGTTGAAAACAAAATGCTTTTTTCTTTATTCTAACCAAGCAGTTGGTTAAAAAAACCATATCTGACATTCCATCTAACTGATATGAGAAAAATCTTCAAAACCTGCAAATTCTTAAAGCAGGAAAACCCTTTCAACACTAGGAACATCTAAAGAAAGTTCTGCCAAAAAATGAGTAGCATCACATCTTGATTAACATGTTCTTTTGAAAGAAGAGAGAGCCTCTCAAGAAAAGGTGTTCACAGCCTTTTTTAATTAGGTTTACCAAAGGCAACAGGTCACTGCAGAAAGAGTTCTGAACACTGAATTCCTTTATTATAAGCACGCTCTAAAATAGTACTTCAGGTTTGCAAGAACACCATGATATCACAGATAAAGAGCAAAATGGCTCACTTGAGTATGAACTACTTCCTATCTTGTCAGCATTTGCAAAAAAATAGAATTCAAGTTTGACCTGGTGGAGGAAAGATTCCTGTCTAAAAGGAAGACAATGCATAAAAGTCTATTTCCAAAGTAACCAACATAAATCAAAAAGAATATAAACTCAATCTGTAATGAAGTGAATCCAACAAGAGAGGACTATTCACATTTTCAAGATAGGTGAAGTGCTGCTCCCTTGTGTTTTCATTCAAGTTTTCTTTTCTTTTGAGCAGGTGATATGATTGCCATTTTTAAACTGAATCTTTCCTGTGTCACAAAAGACTACCAAATAATCAAAAAGAGATTTTCTTCAGATCCCTGCATCTAGGCTCTCTGAGGAAACAGGCTGTGTTAAACAGCACTAAAAAAATCTCTTCTTACGTTATCTACATATAAGACAAAATGAAAATTCTTTTTGAAAGTGTTTTTGGTGCCGAAAGGGATGCCTAAGTTTGTATCTGAGCTTTGGTTTACTCAGGATCAGAAAACCAGGCAGGAGATGCTGCTCACGGAGACAATACATCACCACTGAGGTCACTGTCAGGGTCAGTGGGCTGTTCAGCACACACACCACCTCAGCAGGAGCCAAGCACCTGCCTGGAGAGGGAATGAGGCCACAGCAGGTTGGGATCTGAAGCAGGTTTACAGAGGTGCATGAGTGGGTGAGATGGGTAAATAGTGAAAGACAGACAACTGTAAATCTACCAGATGCATTGCTGAAGGAGATCGACTGACGGAAAGAGACACAACATGAAGCCCTGTTATATCTAACACCAGTCTTGGTATAAATATTGCAGCTTTTCTGTTTATAATCAAAGTCATTCTGTGAATATCGCACACTTATTAGGCTAAAAAAAAATCAGCAAGGACAAATCTCAGTGCAATAAATGCAGCAATGCTGAAGCAATGAACAACTCATTTACGTAGGTTAGGTGGATATCCACGCTCCTTCAAAGATCCTGAATAGTTCTAAATTTCTTCCATTCTTACAGAATGCTTCTGCATGCTACTGAATTGAACATGGAGTCTAGGTGCTAGGCATTGTTCCACTAGTTTCAATATGTTCCTATAATAGTTCACTTGCTCTACTTCCTTCTACAAATAAGCCCATAATATAACAATTAGCTTTAGCTTAAGCATCTAATAATCATTAACCAATCAGTGTATCTAACTCCAATATTAATTGGTCCTCTCAGCTAAAATCTTAACTCTTTAAAATAATGATTCACTATATAGTACAATGGTGAAGGCACACAACAAACTTATGTGGTCCTTGATAACAGCAAGGCAGTGTCATGTTCAGTCTAACTTTTCCTGCGCCGTACCACACCTATATATCAGTTGAGGCCTGCCTTAACACTAAGGTTTCTTCCAATGAACCCACTGTACAGCACAGATTTGCTACACTCCACCTTACCCATGTTGGTGCTAACAAGCCTTAGAACACTTCATGGCAAATGATGCACCTGCACCCTTCTGCCTTTAAGACTTTTCGCTGCCCACTCCACACTTGATATTCAGGCTCCAAGTCCATAAAAATGCAAAGGACTGAATATGTATAAAGAAAATATGTTATCCTAGAAGGACACAAAATATGTTGTTCACAGTCCTCCTACAGTCATTCAACAGTGCCTTGGTGATGACTGCCATATGTTATGTGGCTTCTTGCACAGGAGCACTTCAAATATTTTCCACTGTTTACTTCAGTAATTATTAAATATGGCTATCCTCGGATAATTACAGAACATATCCACAGTTTTCACCATACTGTCTTAGGCATCTACTTCACTTCAGCCTAATTGGAGCAGAACTGTTCCCTATCCTCAGAAACAGCAGCAGAATTTTAAGAACAGCTCTACTACTGCATTCCCATGCAATTTTGTTGTGACTTGTGGAACCAGCATTTATTTCCCATGAGCTTTGACTCCATCATTAAATACTGCCTCTACTCTTTTTGACTGCACTTTCTGAAATGTTGGTGTTCAATCATTTGATTTGGTGTCACAGCCATTTAAGCTGTTGCTTTATCTATTTCGCATACTCTGCTCTGGTGGGTTGACCTCGGTTGGACACCAGATGCTCTCCAAGCCAGTCTACCACTCCCCTTCCCAGCTGGACAAGAGAGAGAAAATAAGATGTAAAACAACTCATAATTTGAGATAAAGCAGTTTACTCAAGCGAGAGCAAAATTTTGTGTGCATATAAAGTAAAGAAGGGAAAAAAGTTTATTCTTTACTTCCCATCCACCAGCCATATTCAGACACTTCCTGGGAAGCAGCTCTTTCACACGCAGAGTGGTTGCTTCAGAAGGCAAACACTGTAAATAACAAATACTCCCCCATTTATCTTCCCTCTCTTAGCTTTTATATCTGAGCTGATGTCATATGGTATGGAACATCCCTGTGGTTAATTTGGGGTCAGCTGGCCTGGTTGTGTCCCCTCCTAGATCTTGCCCACCCCCAGCCCCTTGATATGGGGTGGGGGGGAAATGTTGAGACACATCACTGATGCTGTGCCAGTGCTGTTCAGCAGTAGCCAAAACACTGGGTGTTATCAACACCTTTCTAGGGACCAGTGCAAAGCACAGCACTGTGAGGGTTGCTGTGGGAAAATTAACACCTCAGCCAGACCTAATAAAACCATCTTCAAAAGTTTGTTTGCTGTGGGAAGGAATACCTGGGCAGCCAGACAGGAGTAGCCAGACTACGTGGACACACATCTTCAGCCCACCATGCGTGCTCATGTCTCTGTTCTGGAGAAGGTAATGCTTCCCACTCTCTCCGAACATTCATCATTGTACCAACTTAACCAAAGCACTTTGGTAACTCAGGTGCAACCAGAGGTCATACGAGGGAGCCCTGTGAGAAGGGCCTTGGTAGAAGACTGACTTTGAGCACGGCAAGGGAAAATAGTTCCAGTTAGTAAAATATCTTTCATTCCTTATAATTTTACTTTCATCAGATGAGGAATTACAGTTGAACTAGCTCAATATTGATCCCATATTTCTGACACAGTTCAGAGCTACAAACAAACAAACTCTAATCTAAAAAAGTCAAGCTAAAGTGTGCCTGGTAACACAGACACAATGAAGGATGACATTTTGCATCTGAAAAATCATGACGGTTATTCAAAAAACCTTTGCCATCTCTTTCACTGGCAAGATTATTTTTTTTTTGTCCTTGTTACTTTCTGTTTCCCCTCCAGCCTATCTAATAAGACCCTTACATCAGAATTCAGAACAACAGGAAATCATGACATTGTAGCACTTTTCAGCACCACTTGAGACTGACAAGGGCTTTAGAACCAGCCTCTCCTGCCAGTCCAGAGAAGCAGCAGCTTTCCCCTCTATAAATGATTTATCTCTCCCTTACTGTTCCAGAAAGCACTAAGTATGGCCAGAAGACCCAAGGGCCCAGTTAGCCTGTTAGAAATAGGCTCCAGCGCTGGCTTGCCTTAGGGGCCGGCCTTGGAGCAGGATCCTCACGCGCCTTTGACGGGAGCTGGGGCGCAGCCGGCAGGCTGGCGGGAGCAGCCAGCGCACGGGAGCCAGGGCTTGGGCAGGTTCCCAGCCCATCTGGTCTCACTCCCAAGGTCCTGCGGGCGACTTGAAGCTCACTGGCAGGCCACGGCGCTTTGCTCTCCAGGGAGCAATCAAATAATTTATTCACTATCTGGAACCAGAGTGAAAACACTCTCACTGCACCTTCTCCCTCCAAAGCACACTACAAGACTGTCTTGGGCTGTACCAAAAATAAAACAAGAGGTAGGGCTGAAGACAAAGCTCCTAAGGGAAATGTAAATTGCCTGGCCCTGTAAAGAAAACCGCCTCTATCCATATTGAGAGGTGTGTGTCTAACATTTTCACTTAAACTCAAAAATCAAACAACAGAGCTGTCCCAAGCAATTCTGAGGATGCAAGAGACACGATCTCTGCAGGGTTATTTTAGAGGGAATGACTCAATCCCCATGAGTAGCACAGAAGAGGATGGTGGCTGAGTGATTATGTAAGCTTTAAGTTTCCTCACAACTGTTAGTGAAAGTACCTGAGGTATATCAATTAAATATCAATTAAAACCAATGTGATGGTGAAGATAACACTGACAACCTCATGATATAATCCAAATTCTGTACAGCATTTTGTTCACTTTAGTGGAAGCAGAAAAGGGTTAAAGCTTCCTGAACTGCAGTTCTCAATGACTCTACACCTGCATAGAGCATAGACTTTTAAAGGTGCTCCAAGGGGGGTGGGCTTCCTCAGTCAAATAGGAAACAAAGAAGTAAAAGTTATTTCAAGCAGTGATTCTATTATAAAAGCTATACTGAAGATGCATATTTTTCTTTCACCATTTAAACAAGTCAGTCATTTCTAAATATAGAGTCACTGTGAACAAGACTAATCTCCATAACCCCAGAAGCATTTCTGCAGCCAGAAAGAAACAATAACATAATTATTTTAATTGCAGTGTCTTTAAGACTTAATCTCTAATAATGTGATAGCCAGCTGGTTTTGTTATCTATCTCACTTAAAGAAATTGAATTGGTCACAAACAGCTGTTCCTAAACAGCACCCACGCAATGCGTTTGCACATTTTAAGGTCACAACATGCAAACTATAGAACTGTGATATATGGATAGCAATTTTTATCTCCCTTTCTCAGTGCAACACAGATCCAACTGAAGGCAGATAAGGTGCATTCAGTGACTATGTAATTGAGATTAATTCACTCCCTTACTGTAAAATAATCATTATCTGATAAACAAAGTTTTAACATACAGTGTCTGTACACACAAGCCAAACAGATTCAAATAAAAAATTAGTCTATATATGTTGAACTCTGAAACTATCGTGCAATACAATCTTCATTCTAAGTCTTGGAAGCAAGAGTTGGTGTCCTCCCAGAAGGAGCACTCCTTACTGATCTGCCATCACTTGTTTGATGCAGGAATTATTGGCTAAAAATGCTATCTACTGTCAGGCTGAAGCAAAACAAAATACCCAGTGGTGATCCTTGCTGTTTTCAAAATGTCTGAAAAAAGCATCACTAATTATGTTGTACAGATATGGTATATTAAAAAATAATGTCTATTTAATGGGGAAATTCCTAATTTTTTTTTTTTTGAAAGAGAGACCCTACTTTACACTGACCTATGGACACTTAAGTAACAGTAGACATTCTTCCCTTAAGGACAAATTGTATACCATAAATCAACCCTTTACAGACTGAATAGCTGTTTCCATTTCATATCTGACATATATCCCAGTTTCAGACTAGCAAGTGTAGTATGCCCAAAATTTTCACTAAAGCCAACAAAAATGAAGGGTGTTTCAGTGAAATCTACATTTTCACAGATCCTGGATCACATTCTGATCATAGGTTTAGCTTATCTGGAGTGTTGCAGGTCTTGGGACTTCCAGCCTGTAATGATTTAGGCTGGGATAGAGTTAATTTTATACACAGTGGCTGCTATGGCCCTATGCTTTGGATTTGTGCTGAAAACAGTGCTGCTAACACAGAGATGTTTTTGTAACTGCTGAGAAGCTCTTGAACAGCCTCAAAGTCTTCTCTACTCCTTTCGCTGCCCCACCAGTGAGGAGGCAGCAAGTGCACAAAGATAGAGTCGGATCTTACAAAAACAAACAAACAAACAAACAAAAACCAAAAAAAGCAAACAAAAAACCAGAAACTGGATAAATTCATAAAAACAAAACTTTTCTTAAATACGTAGATTTCCACGGCTGTTGTTTATGCATGGGCAAGTGTTGTGAAAATATTTTCCAGACAGGAACAATTATAATGTAAAAGCACTATTAATCTGACTAAGAAATCTGGTTAATGATATGAAGGTAACACTACATATATATCAGGAACTTTAAAAAATTAGGAAAAAAACCACTAATATAAAAGGTTTGCTTATATTTTATCATGATATAAAGCCTGTCAGACTGTGCACAGGTCTCAGTATGTGCACTTAATATCTGGATTTCTTCCCTCTCTTCCTTTTTCTCCCCATAACACAATTTATGAGACAGACTTCATATACACTGTCTACATGGAAGTTGGTCTCTTACCACAACAGATGCCATAAGTAAGCCAAGTAGAATTTCTGTTTAACTAAATGGGTAAAAATATATTTCCTCTTCATCCTTAATTTATAATGCAGGTTGCCAGAAACTATACAACTGAAAAAATACTTGTTTCAGAAACTTAACAAATATTTAAAAATGTGTATTTCATCCTTGAAATTCAATAAAAAAATCACTCTTCTATTAATAGCTGTACCAGGATTTCTATCTATAACACCTGCTCTAAAAATATTTTTATTAATTATTCTCGTCTATAAACATAAACTTAAGGAATCAATGATTTTTTTTCCGCCTAATGTAATCTCTAAAACAGATAAAATGTTTAATTTACCAGGAAATCTATTAATAGCAGAGGCATACATTCAGCAATACTCATTTATTACAAAGGATCTGAACACTGAAAATCCATCACTGCCCTAAGAAAACTGAATGTGCACAATCCCTATGAAGGTGAATGGGAGTCCCTGGACAGAGAAATACCCATGAAGTTGTACTTTGGAACACAGTTCTGAAAAACACAGACAATAAAAGGTGATGAAGCAAAAGTTTGATATCAGAAGAACTTCCATTGTGTGGAAAATCTTGGGACAGCACAACAATGTTTACTATTTTCAGCTCAGAAATCAGCATTTTATCCCTGGAATCCACCATCAGAATGGAATGATCGGTAGCATACGACAGCGTTACCAGCAAACAAAGTATTATTTATTTGAAGTTAAAACAAACTGGACTGTGAAATAATACAGTTTGCACACACAAAAAATTTTATTAATTCATATGCACATTTTAAACAATTCTGTATACACAAAAAGTGTGTACAGAATCATTCTTCACTGATGCAGTAAGACCTGTACATTTCTGTTATCACCAAAAGGACAATTGCAGCACAGAGTTTTTCCCTCCTTATGGAAACAAAGCACATAATCATACTTACAAGTGCTGAATAATGAAAGGATAAATTCCACCTTTTCATACAGATATAAATTAAAATATTAAACAGCTATGGAACTGGCAGCACAAGTGCATTAAAGAAAGCCTGCAAAAGCTGAAAATGAAGCCAAGAGAAAATTGAACTGAGGTACTGAAAGTATCTCTCATTTTGCAATGAGAAATGAGAGCCTTCAAGATACGTCTTCACGGTCCTATATTCTGAGAGACTCATCATTACTCAAAGGCAAGGGTAACCCAATAGGCAGTGAGCAGCAGGCATTTTACTAGCTCTGTGTCACCTTTATATAAACCCAGAGACAGAGGCAAAATCCCAGAAACAGGATTAATATTTCTAAAGCAAAAATGAGCTTTGGCAGTTTTTATACTAATTGATGGCTTGGAACACAAACATAGCTACTATAAACAGGATTTACCACATTGCTTGCAAAAGACAGTCACAGTATAATCTTTTCTTCAGTGTTTGTTTAGCACTTATCAAGAATAACCTTTTGATATAATATGGTAAGTGAAACAGAGAAAAAGAATGAAAAGGAGAGCTGAAAATTGTGACATGCAAGTGGATAAGTATTTTAAAACAAAAAAGTAATTTGGACAGTACAAACTGTCTAAAAAACTTCAGGCACACATGGAAGATGAGACAAAAACAAGGTACAAGAATCACAGACCCACAGAATGCCTTGGGTTGGAAGAGATCTTAAAGATAACCTAGTTCCAACCTCCCCACAATGGGAAAGGACATCTCCCACTAGACCACGTTGCTCAGAGCCTCATCCAGCCTGGCCTTGAACACTTCTAGGGATGGGAAATGTTCCATACCTTCTCTGGACAACCTGTTGCAGTGCCTCACCACACTCACAGAGAAGAATTTTTTACTAATATCTAATCTAAACCATCCTCTTGTCCTGTCATCACATGTCTTTGGAAACAGTCTCTCTCCATCTTTCTTGTAGGCTTCCTTCAGATGCTTGGAAGGCTGCAATTAGGTCACTTCAAAGTCTTCCCTTTTCCAAGCTGAACAATCACAATTTTCTCAGCCTATCTTCACAGGAGAGGCTCTCCATCCCTCTGACCATATTGGTGGCCTCTTCTGGACTTGCTCCAACAGGTTCACGTCCTTCCTATGTCGAGGTCTCCAGAGCTGGATTCAGCAATCCAGTCACTAGTTCCCAGGGCCCTCCTTTCTACCCTTCTTAAAGATGGCTACAATATTGCCCTTTTTACAGTCACCTGGGACTTCACCTGACTGTCATGACTTCTCAAATATCATGGAGAGTGGCTTGGAAACTTACATGAGCCAATTTCCCTAGGGTTCTCGGATACATCTCATTGGGTCTCTTAGACTTCTATATTCAAGTCCCTCAAGTCATTATGAACCTGATTTTTATTTACAGTGAAAGGGACTTTGCTCCCCAAGTCCCCATCCTGTGTCCCACCCCTCAAGAAGTCTGTAAAGAAACACTGCCATTGAAGACTGAGGCAAAAAAGTTGTTGGGTACCTCAGACTTCTCATTTCATTGTTACCACTTTTCCAGCATTGTTTATTGGGGGTATACCTTCTTTGACTGGTTGACATACCTGTAGAAGCCCTTGTTAATTTTTGCATCCCTTGCCAGGTTCAGTTCCAGCTTTGCCCTTCACCTTCCTCACCTTATCCCTACACAACTGAACTTCATCTCTAAACTCTTCCCAGGTTACCTGTCCTAGCTTACACTGCCTATGCATTTGCTTCTTTCCATTTAGTTTGACCAACAGTTCTCTCCTCAATAGTGCTGGTCTCTTGCCTTCCTTGCCCTATTCTTCTCTTCATTTCTGCAGACCAACTAAAAGATAGATCCTTCTGCCAAGACATTAATCTTGGGGCATCTTCAGTTTTGGCATGGATTTTACAGCCTATTTTTATCTTGCATTACCATCAATGACTGTAGAGAATGCGAAGGAGAATTAATGTAACAGAATCCTGCAATCCTCTTTGGGGTAGGACAGTGAGCAATGCCAAGCATATACAGAAAACAGCTGAAATAAAACCTTGAGTGGCCATGAACATTCCCCTGGGTTAAAAATCTGATGGATTAAGAACCTGAAGTCTAAGAAGCAAATGCAGTTGTTAAACTCTGAAGACTACAACTTTTCTTGACCCATTCTCCAAATCTTTTTAAAATTCTTTAATTACCTTAAGGGGGAACAGTTATTTTATAAAATTCGTTGTTGAAAGAATGGAAACTAACAGGCATTTTCTGTACCTCCCAGACAGCTAGATCTCCCTTACTAAAAAAATTCCCTTTGACAATATCCATGTAGTCCTGAGTGACGTGCCATATGTGAGTCCATTCTAAAGATGGACTAAAATACTTATAATTTCAAGACGTTTACAAAAGCAGACAACAAACTTGACAAGGCAGAATAATTGTTTGAAGCCAGGTCATAACTAATAAAAGTAAGCAAGTTGACAAATAACCTTTATAAGCGTCGTTAAAAGCCTGTATCCTTTTAGGATTTTTTTTTTAAACCCTGTATTTAAAAAGAGCAGCCTAATTCTATTTCAGTTCACAGAATAAGAAATGTAAGTGGAGATGATGTAAGTCTAGTAAAACCACATTATGCACATTTCCGACTACAAGTATTCCTTTCTAGAGCAGACTGACAGTTTCTCCTACCTGCGGTGTATGACCCTCACAAGAACAAATCAGAATATTCAATTACTTACGTCAGGTCCAAGGATAATGAGGTTTTAGTGCAATTCTGTTCCATAAAATTTCATTAGTTACTGAGGTCATATTGATCTGTAATTAGATAATGTTTTGCCACATTTTATGGAGATTCTGCTACTCAGGCCCTACCAATAAAGCAAATAATCTTCATTTTCTACAGGCAGACACAGTCAAGAAAACACAAAGAACTCAGGACGAAACAAGAATAACCCAAGCAGAAAAAAACAAATGAATAAACAAAAAATGAAAAACCCAAAACCTTCTCCAAGCTATTGAAGTACAGAAAAACAACAGTGAAATTTTGATAAAATGCTTCCTCCTCCCATCTCCAAACCTCTTATTGGTCTGGCAGCAAAATATGAGAACCTGCCTCTTCTCTAACAGTAAGGACAAGTACTGTCTAAGCTTATTTTTATGCCTAAACTGCACTGCCCTGGCCATCCTCAACATGGAAGCTCTATCCTTTCCTCGGCACTATTTTCCTGCCTAGAATGAAATAGATGGTTCCAACAGGTCTAGAACAAGCTCTTGTTTTTAAGAGGAAATGATGCTTGAGCAGCTTATAAGCAGGTGATTACAGGAAAGGGCAGATGGTAGATGCAGGCAGCAGCTGCCACTACCAGCAACAATCGTAGGGCAAAGTCAATTCAAGAACTCTGGTCATGGCTAGAAATGGGTTTGGGGCAAAGTTTTTATGGTATGTCCTTGAAATGAATGAATATTGGACAGCATGGAACAACAGATATTTTAGCCTATTTTTCCTAGAACAGAACAGAAATCAACTACACAGAAAGATGTTATTTGTAAAGCACAAAGTCAAAGGAAAGTGCCAGAGTGCAACAGAGGGCTGCAGCTGACCTCTAAAAAATTCCAACCAATAGGCAAAGAATCAACTCCTTTCCTCCTGAGATGCCTGTATGGAACCATGACAACAACCTTGTGGAGTATATATTCCAGATAAAACTCCAGAAACAACAGATACAAGTCTCAGATTCCAGCAGGACAACCTGATTTGCTTAAGGAGGAGTTCGGCAAAGGCCACTGAAAACATTCATGCTCAGTGACACATAGTGTGTCTGTTCAAATAACTTTAAGCTGGCTATCAAATTAATTTGGTTATAAAATTTGAGGGCAGCTAGATTTAGTAACAAGATGCCTAAAGGAATAACAAGGTAGCCAGAGCACAGACATAAATGTCCTGTACTCCTTACATATTTATTTTTGCTGTGTAATTTCTATGCCACAACGTGCTTTACCTCGCTTTGTTTGAGTACATCATGATAACAGCAAAGAACTGAGCTTGTGCTCTCCTTTCCCACGAGGTGTTCAGGGGCTGAACAATTCATATGCCTCACAGTTAAAAACAACACACTACCAAAACAAAGCAACTAATGAAATATTAAAGCACCAAAGCAAGCCTGACCATAAGCAGAGACAATGAGACACAAGGGTGTTTTTATCAGTTCTTTCTCAGGGAAGGTAATGGACCAGTTTAAACCAATATTGTTCTAAGGCCTATCCTATGTGACGGGATTGTATACACACTCTAATTATTTTTTTCTCTCTTGTGTAGATTGCCTTCTTGTTAGGATAAATCCACCAGATCTTTAGCACTAGTCTCTTTTAAACTACAATATCCATAAAAATAAAAACAAAAGTAAAAGAAGGAAAATGACACAGCTTCTTGCTTGAAAAAATGTAAACAAAACCACCATCAGACTACTCATGCACAGCCCTACTATATGGAAAGGAAAAGAGTTTATTAAATTTGTCAGGTCTTTTAGTGCAACAAGGTATCAATCAGGGATCCATGGCCATAGCTACTGTATAATAGAACAAGTATTAAATTTTATCAGGTATTCCAGCAACAAAAGAGTATTGTTACATTGGAAGGAATGTAAAAAAAAAAAGCAACAAAATGGTATTAAAGATACATTCGTGTTAACTCCCAAGATTAAATTTAATTAATAATTAAACTCCCAAGTTGTAAAATAAAGCCACATTAGATAAAATGAAAACATAATCACAGAGATCTCTAAATCCTCATAACACTCTAAAAATCCTTTAAGCCTAAGGGCTTTAATAACTTACAAAGTTAAGGTTTCTATTTGGTATTTTTACCTTTGGACGTTTCATGCCATAGAAGTCTATTAGTAACTTTGCTGCATTTTCCATTTCTTTTATCTGTGATTAGCTGCCACCAGGGATAGGACATTTTTCCAAATGGAACCTTAGTACTAATATTCTTAAGACAAAAAAATTCAGAGAGCAATTAATGATCGTGCATGTACCAGATAGGCCAATGGTGTATATAGCTACTAAGAACTGTAGTTGTTTATTCCTTCAGTTTTTAAGTGTACTAATTGCATTTAAATTTTTAATAAGTTATGAGACCATGTGCAAACTTTTAACAGCTTTGAGGGTGGTTTGGTTTTTGGTTGGGTTTTTTTGGTTTTGTTTTTTTTCGAAACAACTGTAACTGAGAAACTGTCAATTCAACAGAATGAAGATACTGTCTATAAAATGTTTCTGCATCTCGTTTAAATATGGACAAAATATAGACTTTTTTAAAATACTGCAATACTTCCCCTTTAAAATATATGGAAGCACATAGCAATGAATTATCTTTGTATTTAAAATACAAAAATGAAGTGAATCATCCTTGCTTTGTTTGAGATGAGGTAAAGAAGATGGTGTAAGAAACAGAGAGATGTGTAGCTTTCTAGTTTACTCAATGGTTTTGAGACAGAGCCTGTGACTTTGAATTATTTTACCCAGTGTATGCATTTTAATGCCTGATTGTGTCTGTGTAAGAGTGAATTATTACATATTACTTCCAGAAAGTTTGATTTGATTTAGAAACACTTTTTCTGGTAAAGTAGTACTATTTTTTTCCCCCTAAATACAGAGAAAATGCATCTGTATCAACCATAGTGAAATAGCAGGTCTCTCAAAATTACGTATCTTTATCCAAGATAAAGATACCACCTGTAGACCGTTTTAAAATACATTGACATTATAAAGCAATCACTGATTTGGGTTTTTGTTTTGTTTTTAATACATATAATTGGTCTCCATTACTCTTTCTTTTCTCCTATATATTTTCAATACTCCTGTAAAAAGGAAAAAAAGCCCTTGTGCATTATACTCAGCAAGACCCTGCTACACACCACAGACAGCAATCATAGTTATCCACAAGATTACTGTGGATTGTCAGAAAGCAAAACAGATAAATTCTGAAAATGTTGTGTTGATTTCCCAAACTTCGTAAAATAGACTCGCTGTGCAACCCAAGTATCACAGAAAAATAATTGGAAAAGCAACATGGGGTGAAGTTATCACCACTGAGTATGAAAGCAATGCAATAACACCTTTCCTGTGTCTCAACCAGAAATCTACATCCATCACTGAAATCCATACAGATCATAGAGACTCAGACAGCTACAGAAACAGAGCTCAGAAGTAACTGGAGACAGTTCCAGATAAGGCAGCTGTACCTATTTTGACTGCCATTTTTTTCAGTTCTCAAGAATTAACAACTAACTAGAAAGGGATTAAAATCATCATAATCAGTATTCATGGTATGGAAACCTAGATATTCCAGTCAATTTCTGGCACTTTTCTTTGCTGTACAATAACAAAGGTTCTGCTTAACTTTTTACCCAATGTTGACCTCAAACATTGCTGGTTTGAAATACCTGTGGTAATAATAAGTCCTAGATGCCACAGAGGAAAAATATTAAGTTGATTTAACAGACCAGAAATAACTTTAATTTCAACTATCCATCTCTTTCAAAGATAGAGCTTTTGGTAAGGGTACATCTCCATCTCTGGACAACCAAAGAGCCAGTCCTTGTTTTAGAGGCATGAAACTGCACTGTGGGACCCAGCCTTTGGTGAAAGTGAAAACCAGAAGAAAGCATAGCCCAAATGCCCATCAAAAGGTATGGATAAAAGGCAGTGCTGCACGCCATTCAGACTGCAGAAAATTTATCTGCATGCGTATTCGGAACAGTGGGACCAACAGGAGCACAATGCCCCCTATGCAAACGCCTCATTCATCTTAGCTCCACTGACTTGCCTGACAACAGTAGGGGATGAAAATGCTCCAGATGTTTATCTTAAACATTGTCTAGTTTTTTCACAATGGGACTGCTTCTAGTCCTAAATGTTGTGAGATTATTTCTCTCCTGCCTATAATAAACATCTTTCTCTTCTGAATCCATAGATTCTGCTGTTGTGATCTTGCCAAGAGCACAAGTGAATTTCAAATGTCCCTAGTTCTTTGGAATCCCACACATTCGCTGTGTGTTCCACAACAATTTTATTATACCATAAAAGATGATTACAAACACTACGTACACATAAACTGTGGTGCAGAAGCACTCTACAGAGCACTAAGTAACCCTGGTACCTGCATTACATCTTTTAGCTCCTTCCCTGCTTTATGCATACAAGTCTTCAAAGGGAATCGTAACACATGAAAAAAACACAGCACATACCTGGAACTTGTCCCAACACATAGCTAGATAATAACACACCTACACAGCAGCGTATCCCAATGTATGAGAGATGGGTATCACTCCTAGGTATAGCAATTTAGACATGGGAACAATGAAATCCTGGAAGATTTATGTGTACATCTAAGTTTACAAGTAATTTTCTAGGACAGTATCTTTTGGACTAGGAGGCATAGCAAAAATAACCTGCCAACTGCTTCTCCTCTAGCCTGAAGGACCAGGAATTATTCCTACCCTCAACTTTGATGTCTGATCCTTTCCAAGAATTAAGCTACTGTTCAGCATATCTCTTAGTGTGTAGGGAATTTTCAATTATATTAAGGTAACATAAGATCTCTTTGAGTTTGTTTTTTCTTTTTTCTCCATATAGTATTGTGTCCTGATGGCAGGTAGACTTATCTAAACAAACAAACAAGCATTTTGAATAGGCAATATAATCAATGATTGAACATTCTGCCATATTATGATAGATTCAGAGGCAGACCTGAAAATACTCCCAGCATTTTTCTTACTCATATGAAAAGAGTAAAATACTGCTGAATTACACTGTAAAGGTGTGCATTTCTGGAAGCCAAGCTTTGCAAAGTTCGCAGCACTGAAGAAGGAACACAGGCTTTCTGTTCCAGAAAGGTTGGCCACACAGACCTGAAGTTTCATAATGCAGATGTATCACAGTTTTTTTTCTCCTATGATTTTAAACAAAGAAAACCAACCAATTAAGAAACCAAGTACTCTCTAGATATTGTGGAAGAGGGGCAACGAAAAAGAGCTAGTGTGTTATTTTTATAGTGGTTTTCACTTAGAACACAGTACTACACTAATGTAGAGAAGACCGAAAAATTGGAACTCTGACTGTTCATTTATTATTTCAGTTCTTCTCTTCTGTTGATTTCCCTGCTTGTAAAAGGAGATTGTGCTTTTTATTTTGTTTTTAACCAAGAGATGTTCACCTGGTACCTGTCATGTCCCATGAACAATGAATATTACACAGACCAAAGACAGTGTTTGACAGACAAAGTGTTGGGCTTTTTCTTACGAATTACCCACAAATAATAAATGGGCAGTGGAGCTGACAAAGACCTTGAGAGCATTTCAAGTAAAAAATAAATGAGACAACAGCACACAGAGACATTGATTTCTACACGATGCAAGCCACTACAATTACTTTTATTAGCAGGTTGCTAATAAAAACATTTTTTACTATTTTATTGTATTTCTTTCTCTCTAATAAGTAACCCATTACTAAAGACTATGATCTGGAAACACCTTCTTCCACATCATATTAGGCAAACTTGTTTGTAAATACTGCCTTCTGTCCTGGTCAAAAGACATTGCATTTAGTTTCTCTGAAGGAGCATGAATTCACATGTTATCAAGAACTCCAAGGACAGAGTTCTCCAAGAACATCAGAAAGGACTAGACTTCCAATGCACTGTCTTTAAGGTTGCTCAGGCAGTATCTGTATGATGAATATCAGGTTCTGGTGACATGGGGCTTGTTTGAATTACATGATTGCCGGTTTAATAAAACACCGTGTCTATCACACAGTTTTAAGAACAGAAAGACCACTATCCTCTGTAGGAATGATCTGCTAACGCAGGTTTCATGACATGCTGTGAAACCTCCTCCTAACAAGATTCCTCAAAAAGCACAGAAAAAACCACAATAATTTACACATGAGCTGAGAGGGGATGGGGGCAGGCACTGTGTCCAAAACACAAAGACACAACACAAGAGAAGTGCACATTCTTAAATATCGTTAATATCACACTGTAATACCACTTTCCCCCATTATATCCTATCTGATTCCCCAGCTTTTCTTCAGCATTTAGCAGTCCACAATTTCATAACATTCCATTGACATTACTTTCATAATCTCAATTCAAGAGCAACAATGAAAAAAACAGGTGTCACCAAACGTTCTCCACACAAGTGGAAGGTCTCCAAGATGAGGAAAGCATTGAAGAACATAACATATTAAACATGGTTAAAGTATTTTGGCTTACTCAGCCTACAGAAGAGACAGCTTCTAATACTCAAAAGGCAGATGGAAGTACATTATATATAAGAATCAACAATGACACAACCAGAAGAAACAGGCAGAAAAAAAACAGTGGAAATACCAACCTCAGATAATAATAATTAAAAAATAAACCCCACACTGGGAGGATCACTCTTTTATGGAAAGTTTCGTGTTCAGCCATCCAGGAGACACTCTGGCAGTCACACTCAGACCACCTGAGCTGGGATCAAGGCCCCTTCACACTGGGCAGCTCCAGTGATCTGATGGCTGCCCTGCTTGGCTCCCTACACACCCCACACTCAAGCATTCGGACAAGGTTTTCCATAGCAGAGTTTCAGTTGTCTGGATGCTTAAAAGACTTTAATCATGGTACAATAACAAAACAACAGCTCGAGCTGGGTGCCTCTGAGCAGGGACCCTCAACAAAGGAAACCCCAGGCTTTCATAATCTCACAGTATAAGCGCACCAAAGTCTGGAGCCAACAGCTCCTGCCATGTTCCCCGAGTACCCAAACCCCTGGCTGGGCCACAGGTCCCTCTGTGCCCTTTCTTCTGCAAAGGATTGGCACTTCATGGCCTCTCACCTGGGGCTCTCCAGACCCAAAGCTCAACCTGCAGCTCCAACCACAGCTGTTCACAGGGACACCAGCACAGAATGCACTCCTCAACAACTGAACATTGGAAACAGGCTGCCAGACAAGTGGTGCTATCTGCCTCACTGGAAATATTCAAGACTCAGCTTGACAGGGCTGTTGACTAATCTTAAGCCCTGCTTTCAACAGAAAGTTGGACCATACGATCTTCAGAGCTGGCTTCCCACCTAGACTTTTTTCATTATTCTGTACAGCTAAAATACTGAATTTTATGATGCATGATTCTTCCTTTCAAAAATGACTCCAAGAAAGCTGTCCTTAGTCCTTTTTAATTCTACCTACATTCCGCAAAAGTCTATTTTCCACTCCTTTGAACAGTTAGAAGCCATATAAAATAGTAATGCATGTAGGGTAAACACATATGTACTTATATAAGCTCTAAATTTGGTGCTAAAGTAAAAAACACATTTTCTCTAAGGGACTTCCCACTGTGTCCAAGTTCCTGAACAACTCATCATGCCTCCCTAACCTGGCACCAGCATGCTTCACCACATTGCTTTGATCAGTTGTAGCAGCTGTCCCCTGCATGCTCTGTTTCATTTGTGCTGGGGACAGAGCTGCAAGGAGAAGCCCTACGAAGCACAGGACCAGCAATGGAAGTTTCAGTATCTCCTCTCAGACCTTGAACAGTGAATAGCTTCCAGTATGCACAAGAGGAGAGTGAAGGGTCAGAAACGGAAAAGAAAACAAGGGGGAGATGTAGCCTAAGGGATATGATGGAGTACAGAGCCAGCCATTCCCATCTGTCAGTGCTCATCAAGGACAGTATGAGGACTCCAGGCAAAGTTGAGGAACCACAACTAGATCCTCATCCAGCTCCTGCCCTGTTATTTTACAGACAGACATCACAAAATCTGAAAACATTCACAGCATAACAGCCATTAAATAGCATCTCATTTGTACTACCTAGAATGGGCACTTTGTATTAAACCTTTCAACATTGTGATCCAGAGTGAAAGTCATTACAGAATTTGTATAATTCTCAAATTACTCAAAAGAGTAAAATTTGTCCACTTGGAAACAGGCAAGAAAGAAGCAGGAAAAAAGCAATTATTCTCAGAAATATCCTATGATATTACAAAGTACCCACAAAAACAACCTTTTGTAAGGCATTAACTAATTTAAAACTCACACATAATCATCTCTGTACAAACTGTTTTTTGGAAGTGCAAATAGAGTGACATAGTTCCGTAATTCTAAATAAAAATGTCATTGGCTAAATTAAAAAAAAAAAAGGAATTTTAAACACCAAACAACTATTTTAAGAACAACACTTGATTATGGAAGCTGAACTATTTTTTGTGACCAAGTTTTTGTGACTTTAATGTTTTGCAACTGTACCTCAAGCCTATGGCACTAATCACTTTCATAAACACAATACTGGATCTGACAAATTACTTGTTGCAATTCGCCAATTTCAGAAAAAAAAACCCAAACCAATACTTCTTGCTTGATACAGAAACATGCATGACTTTGTAAGAGTGCAAAGGGAAAAGCAAGCCCTTTTTTTCCCCACACATACACAAAAGACATAAACCACAAATTTTCAGCTGCAAACAGTATTCCAGTTATAACAACTCAGAATAGGCAGTTCTCAACATACTTCAGTACAGCTTGGTAAACATATTTACAGAAACTGAATCTGTTTGCAAAGTAATTGAAAAGGCTTTTATGTGCAGTTTACATTTGCAACTCAGGGTGTTTTTTAAATGCATGTATTAGTGAGATGTGCAAGGCAGACCTGGTTGAAAACAAATCATGAGAGAAATTCACAGCTGAGCAAATGAATTAGCTGTTAATTACCACACGGGAAAATACACAGGAAAATCAAAACTATTTTAAAAAATCAAATAGAACTGAATATAAAGCCTGCCACACAGAAATGTCATTTCCATTTTAAAAGACAAATTTATTAAATATTACCAAACTTAGCTAGGAGAAACTATAAACCCTTCCAAAATATGCAAACGTATCTCATGTAGCCTCTCAAACTTGGATGGGTATTGTGTTGAATGCATGTCTTAAAAGTGATTTTTTAATTTGATAGCAGATGATCAGTTAAACTGACATACAGGAAAAATGACACATTTTTAGTAAATATGGCTGCAATATCTTGATAGACGTATACTAAGTATTTTTATATATTTGTATGTTGAAGGCAAATTAACAACACTTCAAATATATTTAGTTTTTGGTTTTTTTAAAGACAGTATCTCAGTAATGGATAAAAAAGAACAAATCTCCATCAAGTTTCTTCACTTTTTTCCCCTGCTCAACAGCTCTTTTTAATTATTTATTTATATTTTCTAGTATACTTCCATTAAATCTTCTTCCTATTACATGTCAATGAAACTCATCACACAGTAAAAGAAATCACAGCACAGTGCAGACAATATTCTCCTATCTGAAGTAAGAGGTGCCTGCATGAGTTCCTGAAAAGTGTGATTGTCCTATTTTTTACATCTCCCATGACAGAATCAACACTTAGCTCTGAGAAACCCAGCAACAATTAGAATCATAGATTAAGGTTGGGAAAGACCTTGAAGATCATGGAGTCCAACTGTAAACCTAAGAGCATTGTGCTCAGCATTAAACCAGATCTTCAAGTTCCATATCCACTGAACACATCTGTATCTTCTGAATACATCTACAGATGATGATTCTGCTTCCCTGGGCAGCCAGTTCCAATGCTTTACAAACCTTTTGGTGTAGAAAGTCTTCCTAATACATAAACTCCCCTGCAACCTGAGGCCATTCAGCTCGTCCTATCACTTGTTAGAAAACCAAACCTCACCTAGCTACAACTTTCTCTCAGGCAGTTGTAGAGAGCAATAAGGTCATCCCTGAGCCTCCTTTTCTCCAGTCTCCAGCTCTCCCAGCTGCTGTTCATCAGATTTGTGCCCCAGACCCTTCCCCAGCTCTGTTGCCCTCTCTGGACACATTCCAGTACCTCAATGTCCTTCTTTTTAGAGAGAGGCCCAGAACTGAACACAGGATTAAAGGTGAAGGCTCACTCTGACCCTGCTGGCCAAACTATTGCTGATACAGGCCAGGATGCCACTGGCCTTCATGGCCACCTGGGCACACGCTGGCTCATGTGCAGCTGCTGTTGACCAGCACCCCCAGGTCCTTTTCTGCTGGGCAGCTTTCCAGCCTCTCTGCCCCCAGCCTATAGTGCTGCATGGGGTTATTGTGACCCAAGTGCAGGACCCAGCACCCCACAGTTGACAGACAAATTCTGGTAGTGAAGTCCCCCTTCCGAATTTTCTAATCATCATTTATCAACATCAAGTGATTCGAACATCAGCATCTATCTGTCAGGGTGGTTTTCTGCAGCGTACATCTGCACTGGCTGTATACACTCCACTAATTAATCACTTGTTAGCAATTATGTTTGAATAATCCTTTCTATATTTATCAAATAATCTCTCAAAGTTTTTATTGTGGTTTTCAAGATGTGTGCTTTTGTTCTTTAATATTGTTTCTCTCTGAAAAGTGTGCATCAATATTTGGTCTTATTCAGTTCTGGAACTGGATTTTTTTTCTCCATAATAAAGAAAAGGCTTTGTTTTCCCTCAAACAAGTCCACAGCACCAAAAGGCTATATGTAAAGCTTTTCTGCATGATCAATGAGAATACCTGAGAGTTGGTTAAAAGCTAGCTTCAGGCAAGTGACTTTGGATGATGTTTTTCTTCATCACCACTCCCTACTCTGTTATCTTGCCCTTAAAGCTCTTTGACCAGATCCTCCACTAACACTTAATGAAAATTATTTACACAGCAGATCTAATTCATGCAATATTGGCACGTGTATTTCCATAGAGAACTTCTTGTTACCAGTTTATAAAATGAAGTGCTATGTACACACCTAACTCAAGAATTTGCAAATTTCAAAAGGTGTTTATGTCTGGAGAGATATATGGCCTACTGTAGGTTTAATTCACTGAATCTTCACCCATCTTTGGAATTATTTCTTAATATAAATTTGATATTACAGTAATTATATAACATGGGTTTTCTTCAGTATTCTTTTCAATTGTGGCTGTTTTCAAAACTTTCCATAGTTTTTTTTCTTATCAGTTTTGCACCTTGTTTTCAGATCAATCAATCTGCATAAGAAATAGCAAGATCTCTCTTGCTTATTTTAAACTAAATGGCCTTTACAGTTAGGTATGGCTTTGTACTCTTGATATCTACTATTGAAAAGACTACTACCCAGTCGACTACTGCATTGGAAAGAGAACTGGTTCCCTCTAAAACGCTGCAGAACATAAGATTTAAACCTGCTCAAAGTGAGGTCTTGTTTATGTGTTTGGCACAAAAATCCCAGTTATTTATGAGATTAAAAACAGGCATTTAAACATTCAGTTCAACCAAAAGAACATGGCAACATTTCAATCCAGTGTGTCATCACAAATGAAAACTGTTTTTACTACAGAGTATCGTAGCACAAAATGTGTAAGAGGCCAATGATTAATACCTAAAAGTATTCTTTATGCAATAATGGTGTTCCATCTCATTAGCAGGATCATTACTCACGAAACCAACTCATCCTCAGGAAACATTCTACTTCAAACTACAAAGTACTCATGTGCTTTTGACCTCAGTGGATGATTGTAATTGATTGCTGATGTGCTGATAATACCTAGGCAGCAACGTGCCTATTGTATGATAGCTTTTGGGTTGCTCTTTCACAAAGCTGCAACAGAAACTCAAATTCTGGTATTAGAGGCCTGTTACACTATTTAGATCATTTCTTCCATGAATGTTTAAAACTCTTGCAATTCCAGAAATCCTGAGGTGCCCTACAAAACTGGGGGTCTGAGGCCACTTCTTTCCTTTTAGACCCTAACTCATGATGTGCCTCATTTATCTTTTAGGGAAAAAAATATATTTTTGGTGTTTCTGTCTAAATTCTGATTTTTTTTTTCTGAGATTACTTGTAAAAAAACAGATCTCCAGACTTTCAAAGAACTGATTATCAGGGGATTTATTCATATGACTAATAATTAAGAAAAAAAGAACCAGAGTGAAAATAAACACATAATTCTTATCCATTTTTATTTATTTACACTGCAGCGGAAAATGTATGAGCACATGCCATGCACTACAACCACATTACTGGCACTTTACAAAGCACATACAAGACACATAAAACTTGTCTCCAATCAATTTAACAATGTATATGTGTCATTCCTGTTGATATCACTGAATTCTGCAACCCTTGCAAATACACCCAGCAGTGAGGTTATCTCAAGGGCTAAAATACTTGATAAACAGCTAGTATTAAAAAACAAAAAAATATTTCAAAGACTAATCCAAGAAAAAAACAGAAAAATAATTTTGAAACTGTTTCCATCTACAGACCATGTAATTTCTATTAAAAAAACCTACAGACTTATAGACATATTGAACATACATTTTCATACTCACACTGAAAACCTTTAGAGATTTTTTTCTCTTAAAGAATATAATGTTCTCACAGATTCTGGGAATTGCAAACCCAGTTTTGCTGAAATTTTCAAATAATATTTCAATTTTCAAACTTTTGAAAATTACATTTTCAGTGAAAGCATTTCTACCTGAAAATATTTAACCAAATTTGATCATCTAAACATAGCTGGATGTGATATAAAGTCAGTCTAGACACCATATGCACCACAAGCACTGAAGCTACTGAATCAATAAAAATAATATACTTAAATAGAGGCATCATTTAATATAAATATTTAAATTAAAATATTATAAATACCACCTACAAAAAGTAATTTATGCATGCATAGTTTGAGAGCAATAAACAAAATATTTAAATTAATAAATTATTCAAATTTAATGGCTAACTCTATAAATGTAATGTTCACCCTGACTACTTGCTAGGCAATCACTGTACATGATGTGGTGTTTCTACAACTCCAGATATTGAAAAGAAAATAGGAACATATAAATTTAGAAACACTGTCAACACCTACAATCATAACACAATGTTAATACATGTCAGTAGAATAAAAATGGAAATCCTAAATAGAGTGATGAATAGTTGCTGTAACACTGCCAAAAGACCAGAAGGGAGCTCATACAAGAAGTTTACCAATGTAGGAGTGACTTTGCAAATATTTATTTAATATTAGTATAGGAGAGAACATATACTGATGTCTCTGTTACAGCTCTGAGCATGCCTCATGAATACTAAGTGAGCAGATTCAAATCTGAAACAGAAGGTTAAGAAAATGTGTAGATCTATCATTTTAGCTCAAAAAACTTCATCATGGTCTCATGATATCTACCATGGTTATGACTGAGAACCTTGCAAGTATTGTAAACAGGTCATGACAGTGATTCACCAAATGATTGCAAACAGCTACTCAGAAATTCTAAAGAATCAACAGGCACGTGAAAAACTTTAATGCTACCTTGTGCTTCATCTGTCAGTAACAGTATTATTTTTAACTGGACTTCAGTACTTGTGCTCCCAGATTAAATCAGTGTTTAAAAGGCACTTTCTCTTTTAACAGATACCTCTGTTCTACCACCCATTTACTCTCAGGACTCTACAATTTGCAAGACGAATGAGACCAGGTGGAACCCAAAAAAGTGCCAACAAGTCAGACGTAGTAACAGTAAGCAAGACCACCTGATCTACCATTTTCACCTGAGTTACAATCACCAGCCAATGTTTCACCAGAGGTTTCCTCTACACTTAACAACAAACATGGAATAAACTACTGTACTTGAAAGGGTCACTTGAGATCAGTCCAAAGACTGATCCCTTAACATGTGTTCTCTGTTAAAAATGTAGAATTGAATTCCAGGGAATAAAAACAGTTTTCTCCAGCAGACAGCAAACTAAAGAAATTCCCTCAGGCTTCAGTCACCCTCCAGAGGCAGGAAACTTCAAACCTCAGGTTATGAGGCTACCACAAGTTAGCTACAAAGGGCTTCAGTGGAAAGCTTCCAAACCCACAAGCAACAAGCTTCAGCTGTGTGCCAAAGACCTAGAATATGCCAAAGGAAAAAAAAAAAAATCCAGAAAAAACCAAAAAGTAAAATTTGTTCAGAGAAAAGAAAATTAAATCAGAAATATGAAAGGTACTTATAGCCTACTTTATTGACTCTAATCTTGGATTACAATGCAGAAGAAAACAATACAATGTGCACCTAAAGTATCTTCTCCTTTGGAGAGTTAAATGCAGCATACAACAGAAGCAGGAATGTTTGAACCTGTATTTCAAACATTGGTGGGAAAGCTATTCCTCAGTAACGACAACATTTAATAAAGACTAAGGCTCAATGAACCTAAATTGACACAGCTGCTTTCTTACACGAAAGCGAGACCCAAAAACAAGAAAAGCTAGATAAAAAAGCCCTAGGAACTGAACTACAACTCTAAACCATGAAAGAACTGAAAAGGAACTCAAAAAATGTTTCTTAAAATGGAAAGAGCATAGAAATTTGAAAATTATTACTACTTGGTACTTGCTGTACTATTTATTATATTTTCATTGACAGGAATAACAATCGGTTCAATACATTTAAATACTCTTGTTGTTACAGCATTTTATCACTTGTAAATACATATTTTGATACATATTTAAATTGTATTTATAGATGCTTCTGTACAGAGAGAAGTGCATGCAGAAACATATCTTTATTATGCAAACACAGGGTTGAACATGAATTCTAGACATACTGTCAACACTACAGAAATCTCTCTGTGGCTTCTGCTGCAAATTCTGCTTTTCTGAGACAGTCGAGCAGAATTAAGTACATTAAGTACAGATGCCTAACACATAAAAGTAAGTATTATGTCAATTTCCATTACTCTGATAATGAAGTACCTGTATTGTTTTCCAATTCAGAAATAGAGGAAACATCAAAATATTCTCATTTTTTCCTGTGGAGCACAGCTATAACAAGGTATATGTATGACCACTATAGCCATAAGATTTTAACCTGTTACATTCCTTGAAGTATTTAACACTGAATGGCTTGTAAAACATGGAAATAATATTTTTCTTAGAATCAGTCAAGAAAGTGAGGAACATGTATATCAAATCACTTGTACAAAATTACACTGACAAATAGCCAACATAATAAAAATAAAAATCTAGATAAATAAAAGAAAAAAAAACTATAAATGCAGTAAACTCTGTATCATAACTGATTGATCAGAATCTCTAGAGTATATTTCTATCTACTCATAGAACTCCAGAAAAATCAGTATATAAATATAAATAAATTTATATGGGCTTGTCAGGCATACCTTCCCTTATGGAAATGTGGGAGTTAGTATGACATTTTTTGTTTCTTGGTTGGCTGGGTTTTAAGAAAATTGCTCCTGGTGCCTTAATTGAAAGGAAGAAATGCTCCTCTCTTCCAGTCTCATTTCCTTTGAGTCCTCCCACTCCAAATCAGTTTTGTCACTCACAACTGATTTTACAAGTCTTTACAAAACAATCTTTTTTTCTCCATGTCCTCCTACCACACTGATGAGCATAGCAGTCTAACTTAAACCACCACCACAGGAACCCACAAACTCAAGTGAGCATCTCCAGCAGATACCATTTCAGGTCACTGCAAACACACTTAACCTACATACACAATCATCATGTATTAAATGAAATAAAAAGTAACTACAGAAGATACATTACTAATATACCTTTTCTTTAATATGGATTGATATTGAAACTTAATGGTTACTTTTATTAGTTTAATATTGAGTATTAAAATATTTTACAAATACAGGCTCCTTTGGAGTCTGAGCACAGCCTTTTCATGAACCTATTTTAGGTTAAGATCTCAGTAACAGTTATCAATCAATAACTCGGTAGAAGTTTTTTCACATTTAAGGCTAAGCATATATCTCAACCTCCAACTAAGCCTGAAAGTCCTTTCTTTGGAAATCCTCACTGAAAACCAAGTCATTAATTAACCAGAACAATTTCTTAAAAGCAAAATGTCCTGTAGGCTCACTTGGTAAAAAAGATCTTAGTTTTTAACATTTAACAAAGTTTCCTGTTAAAAATAGTCAATCATCTAGGTCAGGTTCCCAGTTCAGAAACAGGTCTGGCTCCAACCACAGTTTCAACTAGGTAACAAAACTCGGGTCAGATGGCACCTCAGTCCAACAGAGGCTACTAGTGCCAGCACACGTGGTGGTGGTGGAAGTAGGGCAGGCTGAGCGACCCTGGGTACATCTGAGTCTTGCCTAACAGCAGTACTTCAACTTGGGTACTCCAGTCTTGGCCCTGAACTTCTCTAAAGGCAAGAACTACTTCTACTCATCACAAAATCTCTGGCCAGCATGAGCCCAGGATCTCTGCTTTACTGCTTTTCACCTGTGTATGTAGAACAGAACATTCACAGAAATTACACTGCTGGGAAATGGTCAGAGGTTTTCCTGCATGGTGATCCAAGACTATGTGGTCTATACATTTCTTCATCCTTCACCAATAGGTAAAATTATTCTGCTCTGGCTTTTTTCTTCCTTATTTCCAGCTGTTAACCTTTACTAAAAAACTCCGCAAGCTAAAGACATTCCTCAGGAGCCAGTTGTTCCAATTCCCCTCCACTACATTTGCCAAGAAAGGGCAGGTGGCCCAAACAGCAGTCTGGATGGAAATGTGACCAACCATATAAACATTTGGGAATCCTTGTACCCACAAAATTGAACGGGACTTGGCAGGTATGAGAGGGTACATTACATATCTTATTCCCTAAGACTGGGAGCACATAAAACCTATTAGCTACCCATTGCAAATACATTACAAAGTCCACATGGACTTTGCCAGAGTAACAACATCCAGGGGGAAGGAGACTGAATTTGCTTAGAGAGCCTAGTCTGACTCTGCTGAGCCAATCACACCTTCAAAGAGCCAGAAAACATCAGTGTGAACAGTGTTCTGTTGTGCATTAATAGGAAGCAATCTATATTTGATTTTAAATTGTCATATGCCTTAGCATGCCCACTGTAGGTGAAACGCTGAAGAGGAAGCATGGGAAGTCCTTCAGCACCGTGTTTATGACAATATCCTTCCAGCACCCAAACACGAACATGCACACAGCAAGGGTTTCTACTTGAGGTACTGTGTGCAAATTTCCAGAGGTAATGATGTTCAGAGAAGCTAGGGCTGCTGTCATCAAAACATTTCAGGAAATTTAGTTTCTTCCTATAGTAGCACCAGAAATGTCACTGGCATTACTAGGGAGTGAGCAATTTACAAGTCAGGTAGACAGAATAGAGTTCTACTTTTTCCCAGTACTAGTAGCAATGCTATCATCATTTGACACAATCAATTTGAACCTGTCATTCATATATATGGATGTTCATGCAAACTTAAAGTATTGTTTGGGATTTGGTTTTTTTGTTGAGATTTTGGTTTTTAACTGGACTTACTGTTTTCTTGAAAAGATGCACGCATTCAAATTTGAGGGTTAAGCACCTCCCCAAATTAGAGTTATCACTATTGAAAGAGACACTGATTGAAACATCTTTCCTAAACTTTAATTATACTGTATGATGCCTGCAAAGAACCTATTCATAGGCTGACAGATTAGACTGGAGCACAGCCTGGTGGGTTTTGCTTGACATGATGATACCCAGCAATTGGTTACTTAACCAACCCCATCAGTGTGTCCTCCACACCTGCAGGGTTCCATTCTGTCTTTTATTCTAGCTCACATGTCCTTATGCCATTCTTATGTCCTCACATGTTCCCTATGCCATTCTTCTCCAGTTGTATTAAAACTTGACTTGTTTCTAAAACATTTTAAACTTGCTCTAAGTATGAATACTTTGCTTTCCAAACAGCAAAAAAAATATGGTTGAGTTTTCTCCCTTTTTGTCCTGTGTTTTTCACCTTTTTTATTACTATACTCTAATACAGCACTTATTGATTTACTTTACAGAAAATTTGTCAAATCACTGTAGTAATGACATTTCCTTTATCGTCATATAAAATCCCCAAATAGTTGTGACACATGAAATCACAGGGTGCTTTAAAGAAGGGCTTATTATGGAACAATCTTCACAAATGAAGAGATACCTTTCTAGCCTACTCACACTCCAAATTTATCTTCAGGTATTAAACCCTAATCTGGTATATTGGATCAGTTAAGCAGCACACTTTCAAGAAAACATACAAGAGTACTCACATCACCATACATTAAGCATACTAAATGCTTAAGTAAGATCATCACAGACTTTAAGCTTCTTTACAAAAGAAAGGGATACAGAGAGATTTCTTCAGAGCTTATTAAGGATGAGTCTAATTTAGGTGATCCAAATTGCTGCAGAAATCTACACTTGCCATACACTGAGTCTGAGAGGAGGTATTGATCTAGACATCTAAATACTCCCTGAAGTCACAATAAGTAAAGATATAAGAAATGTGTTATCAAGTTTATATATTTAATAGTATATATAAAAGTGGTATGTATACTATGTACTTGTGGTAGGAACTGTCCCATTTCTTGAAGTAACAACAAATTTAGCTAAGGGATAACCCACCCCAATAAATTATGTTGCTTCTGAAACAGTAAAGCTCTCTCATCTACCTTACCTTAAACTGTGGATTAGACTTCCATCATTCTTAAGCTATAAAACCCCAAGTGCTGTATTAATGCAATCCTAAAATCACATACAGTCCAGCTGATGCCTAACATAAAATGCCTAAAAATATGTTTTGGGTTTCGTATTTGACAGAGTAACTGCTTGTATTGTGTATTTTTCTTGATAAGCCAATGAAAAGGGCACTGATAACACTGTTCACTGATTTAACCTTTCAGCCACGTGACTGGTGCTTGTAACTGATACAATAATTATGGGATGCAGAGCTTACCAGTTGCTCACAATACCTGCAAACTTTCAAGCTCCTATTACATTGAAAAAAGGTACTGACTCTCACAGACTTTATTTATTTCTGCTTGACTTCATTCTAGCAGGTACATTGTAGTTCCCAAAATTACACTCCTTTGCTTCCCAATGGAAAAAGGATGAAAAAGGACTCCAAGAAGCTGGAAGCCAAAGTCTTCCCAGTTCTGTTTGGGGCAGAACTGAACACCTTCTTTAAAAAAAACATCATGAGATAAAGTATTCACCCTGCTCCTCTTACATGCTGACTAGGAAAATTAACTATAAAAATCAGTAAGACAAGTTATATTTTTAAAAAAATTGCAGGCCTCTGATGAAGTTGCAGCAGCTGAAGTCAGCCATAAGAATATTAGTCCTTATTAGAATAGCCAGGAAAAACCAGTTTTGCATTTTAATTAAAAAAAATGAATGAAAAATGAAGTAGTAATATCTTTACAGTAAACACCTATTTTTTATACAACACAAACTACACAAATGAGTAATATTACAATGCTAATAGTTCAAGGGCATAAACAATCCCTTCCATTTTATATATATATAATACCAAAATTTGTTTACATGGTTAAACTTTTTAATTTCTTTTAATAGACAAGTTGTGTTACTCAGCACTTAAGGTACCTGTTGGACCATTAAAATCAACACCTAACACAGTACAAGTAAGATTTTTCCTTTGAGGAAGGGCAGGATCAGTAAGCATCACCTCTTTATTGACTACTTCTTCCTCAGAGTTTTCTACATCATTTGGCTGTCAAAGCAGCAAATTTATATTCTCTACTGATTAAATTGTAGCTACAGCCACTGAGCAAGATTCTTGCTCTGAACATAATAAAAATCTATCAAAGGAAATCACAGATTGATTGTTATTTGTCAGTCCTATTGAATAGTAAGTATCAGTTACCATCTTACTCTCAACAAACATGACAAGAAAAATACTATTCCATCAGGATAATTTTAAAATAAGCTTTAAGGCTTTTTAAGAGAGTCTGCAAGGCATTTTTTTAATGTATGATTTATTTCAAAATATTTTTCCTTTAAGGAGAAAATATTTCACTAAACACTTTAGGCATACAACCAATTTTCCTACAGAGTAGATGAGTCAGCAAAAAATTTCAGAAATGTTTTCAGATCTGATCAAAACTCAAAATAATCTTTCATCTGCAGAAACACAGAATTTTAAAATCCTACTGAAGCATAAATAAGAGTCAATAACCAATAATAATACAACTCCATCCTATATCTATATTAATCTTATTAAATTAATTCACTATTCAGAGTACTGCCTGCAGAAACACAGAGCAAAGTGTCCTCACCTTGTGAGAGTTCACACTTCAAGTGTTCTCACAAAATATTGCAGGTAAATCCTTCACACATGATTTAAAAATCTTATTTATCTCTTTATTGCATCATTGCATAGATGACAGTAAATAAAACAAAAAACATATTTACCTACTCTAATGGTACTTTATCATCATCTCTGTCCTTTTGGAGAAGGTGTCAATGTTGCAGCATTCCTAAAAGATTTTATTTATGTACTACTGAATCGTGCAACATAATCCAGTTATAAACTGAAACATTGCAAAAATCTCCTTTCAGACCATAATCTTATCAATGGTCTCACAGGTGTTTCCTCACCCTTGAATCACTGTGGTTTTCCCTAGCAAAGTACACACTGATTAATGTAAATGCTTCTCTGTAAACTTGTCCTCAATAGATACTCCTTACATTCTGTGACAGTCAAAACATCTCCCCAAAGTCTCTCATACTTTCTGCATTGCAATCCAGCCCTAACATTTTTTGGTAGTTAGAAGCACCATATTCCTTAAATATGCAGAAAACATTAGGTTTTGCTTCATCTCTATTTCACAACACACATTTCAAACAATATTATGCTTCTTTGAAGTATAATGCACTTTCGAAACAGCTGTGCGCCAAACCAGTAAAGCTATGCCTGAACACAGCACTCATTTTTCAGTCATTCTGCTGTTCTGGAGGGCAGAATGGGATAGGAAGCTGCAGACAGTTACTACATCTTTGAAAGTTTATTTGTAAAGTCAGGAAGAAAAGGAAATGGTTTGAAGATGTAAGCCCTTCAAGTAAACATAGTGATGTACAGAACTATTGCAAAGCATGTTGAAAAAATAAGAGAGCAGAAGGGTCAGATTGGGCTTGGCCCTGTCCTTGTTTCAGGGACTAAGCAAGGCAATATGGACACAAGCCAGTCTGTAAGGCAGCAAATTAACACCCATTTTCATGCATCACAGCTCCCATTTCCTTTCCTAACCAGAGAAGCTTTGCAGAATGAAGGTCATGGCTCCACCTTTCCTCTTTCCAAAGTCCTCATAGATTTAAAAAATGGAAGTGAAATGCCATTCAGTGGTGAAGCTAAAAGAGCACTTTCTTCTAACAGGGAAGATATCCTGCTCCATTATGCTAGAACAGAACAACTGACATCTGGGAGGAGAGGCAGAAACAGCTTTTTCTATTATGGGGATGCTCAAAGCACTCCAATGACAAGTAAGAACTTTGAGTCAGAAATAAGTTGCCTTTCCCCTGGTAATTCCCACACAGAAACCTTAAATATTCAATTTATACCATTTATTGATGGGCATGAACATGCTTATGCGTTCACACAATGCTGAAATCAAATGTTTGCAACTTCACAGGAAGTGTATTCAGGATTCACTAAACGTGGGCAGCAGGCAACACAAACTCATTCAGATGGGAACTGAGGTTGCTCTTTCTTCTCTCCTTCCTGAAATAAAGGTTAAATTTCTATTTCATCTCATGGAAGTAGAAGGCAAATTTATTGTACTATCATTCTGTGGAATACCATTGCAATAAAGAAATCAATAGCTTAAAGAAAAGTAGGGTTTGTAATAACCATGACCAACAAAGCCTTAATGACAACATATGCCATCATAATTAAGCCCTTTTAGCAGCAATCAGGGCCAGCCTTGACTGGATTGGACTGATCAAATTATCTAAAATAATAAATCAGTTTTATTACCCAAGATAGAGCCATTGAATTGGTGTCAGACTTAGGGAAAAATATTTCAGACATTTCTGAGCATGTTTACTTGGTTGGTTGCTGTGGTTCATTATTTAATTATGAGAAACAAATTACTTAATTGAATGTCCATAAACTGACAGTTCCCAGCAATTATTTAACAAAGGAGATAGAAGAAAATAATACTCTGATGCATAAGCTAAGGGCTACATACTAAATTGCAAAGCAAAGACCTACATACTCAATTTTCAACAGAGAAGGATAAGCTATATTTTAAAAATAGCCATTAAATAAGCTATTAAGGCAAAGAAATGTAAGTATTTGTTATAGCTTCTGAACATCAAGTTAATCAAGTATTATGAATTACGTCAAGACATACAATTATTTCTGGGTAGGTTAAGTCCTACTGGAAGAAAAAACAAGTGTAATTCAAGAAAGGAATTTCTGCAGACTAATTAGTAAAGTCAACTGTAAAACCTACATGCACACAAAAATATTTCATGCAGAGAAAGCTTCCTCTGGCCACTAAGAGCTCCCACGCAGACCTCTGTGTCAGAGGTTTGCAACACTTCTGAAAGCCTATCCTACACTACTCTCTCCTTACATTTTTCCCACAGAAAATCACCACTCAACTGAGCAACATTTTCAACTAAAGCAAGATAGGACATGCTCCAAAACAGCAGGAAGCAAATATCAAGAGCAGTGAATAAGTGCTACCCAGGAAAAACTGAGCACTTCAGTTGATAACAAAAACTAAATCACTGAATCCCTATCTGTTGGGAAATGCCTCAAAAACTTCACAACAAATTGGAAGTGACATGAAAATCAATTCATGACTATGAAGAACTCCATTGGTGAAGAGATGTATTTGATTTCTATTTCCTGAATTGCCATATTACTTTCAAGGGAATCTCTGAGCGAGCTTGCTAGTCTCCATATACTGACCTGAAATGAGTCAAGATTCAGTAGTTTACTGTAACTCAGAGCTCTTCTAAATGGACATTAGACCATTTTTCCCTATGAAGCTCAATACTGGAATTATTTTAGTTTTTACAATGCTTTGATTTCAGAGGGATAGAGGGAAAAACTGCTGAAAACGTGTAGTTTCATTAGCTCAAAAAGCTCTAGTTTTCAGCTTTTATTATGAGAATTTAAGTACAGAAATATGTTTCAAATAGAAAGTATACACTGAACTAAATATAGATACAAACCCATCTATGTCACATCAAAACAGAGCATCCACATTTTTAATTCACCTGACTACAATGTAGTTACATGCAGTGAATACCTCAGGAACCAACACTGAAATAGAGACTAATTACTACTTGTGTGAGGTAATTGAAGGTACCTGTCAATATCTTAGAGAAGAGAGAGCTGGGGCAGATTAGCAGATTAACCATTAAATCAGTCAGTTAATTATAAAAACCTGTTTCTCCTGCCTCATTACTGAGAGCACACATGTAGATGCTAGCTCCCAGTTTAGTCTTCCTGCAGAGTTCAGCAGGCAGGACTAAACTGGGAACCAGCCTGTCTGTCTCTCCCCAGCTCAGCCCCTCTGCAGGACCCTTCCTCTCTGTGTCTATTTCTTAGCTTTTTATTCTCCAGACACTGACGTGCTCTGCCCAGATTTTTCACTTTTGTTTCTAGCTGCTGTCTGCCTTACTATTTGTGCTAGGTTCCAGAAACTAAACCTGGGCTTTACTCTCTTTCAGGGTGTTTTTGATGTGAGTGGAAGACAGGAAAGCTGAGGAAAGAAGAGAATACCTGAAGTTAATCTAGTATGGATAAATAGAACTGTTTAGCTCCAATAATCAGTAGAAAAGAGCAAAGGTGGAAAATGCCTTCCAAACAAAGTTGATTCATCCACAAAAACCAGTAATTCAAAAGGAAAACTAATAACTGTTCATGCAGTAATAAAGGATTACTCAGAAATGTCGCAGCTTTGCTGTTTTAGTCAGACAATCTGATATAGACTTAGCTCATTCTGTTCAGACAATGAAAGTTCTCAGTGCACTCAAGTTATGCTTCAGAGTTGTAGTATATTAAAAGCCACAGAAATACAGAATCTTAGGATAATTTATGGTGGAAAAGACCTTAAAGGTCATCAAGCACAACCATAAACCTAACACTGTCAAGTCCACCACTAAATCATGTCCTTAAGCACCACATCTACACATCTTTGAAATACCTCCAGAGATAGAGACTCAACAGCTTCCCTGGGCAGCCTGCTCCAACACTTGACAAACCTTTCAGTGAAGAAATGTTTCCTAATATCCAATCTAAACTTCTCCAGGTGCACCTTGAGGCCATTTCCTTTTGTCCTATCACTTCTTAAATGGAAACGACCAACACCCACCTCGCTATAACCTGCTTTCAGGTTCCAGTTCACAAGTTGGTTTCTTCCCAGATATGTATTTATTGCCTTAGATTCCATTAGGTGTTCCAAGGTCTTTTTTTTTTGGTTTGGCATTTTTAGCTTGCTCCAATACTTTAAAGACAGTGTTTACAGCAGCAGGCATCTTTAGATACCAGAAATTCTACAGCATGTGTCCTATCATTTGGTTACAGTGTATATACAAAGTTCATGACTCTTTAATCCTAAATTGCCTGCTTCCCAGTACCAGATAATATCACGTGCTTTCTAAAAATAGCTGAATAAGCAAGAAAAAGGCATTTTGCTCCCACACTGAAAACTTGTCTACAACCTAGCAAAAATGAGGACAGATCAGCAAAACTGTCCACCTGTCCAATAAAGGATTAAAAGAGCAGTTCAGAATGCATAGCTCACTTCAGATATCCTAAGGTGTACTTCTAGTTTCTAGACAGTAAAACTATCAAGATAAGGTTTTGGCATGTATCAGGTCAAACTCATTTTCTTTAATAAAAAAATTATTTATCTGAACTGCTCCCTTCCCTAGAAAAAGTATGCAAAATGCATGCAAATGTTAGCCACTTACGAAGAAGTCAACTTTGTCCCAATGAAAACCAAATGAAAACAAGTATTTCTAAAACAGGTCTATAAAGATACAGCCACATTTTGTATGCAAATATCACACAAGTAAAGGTGAATCGAATCCACATTAGAATTCAAGAGTCAAATGTTACTTTTTCACCGAATGACATTCAGATCAGTATTTGTACAGATTCACTTTTTCCTTTCACTCTTCCACTAACCCTGTGGCTCTGTGCCTTATTTCAGTAGCAGTAAATAATGCTGCAACTCATGATGTAAATACATGAGAATTCCAACTCACTTGCTGTTACCCTTTATCCTATTCACTGAATGCTGCAACACTCAGTGGGATACAGCTATGTTGTGGTAAAACTGGACCATCTCATGCCACATAAAGACAAGCTGAAGAACACATATTTACTGGTTTTGATACTTGAAGTTGCAATCTTAATAACCTTCTTTTCATTAAAAAGAAGAGGCAGGACTTAAATATCCCCACCAACCAAAAGTGAAGCTGATAAACCACTTCTTGCCCTACCCAACTACTTCAACAACTAAAATACAGGGTGCATGACCTCAGATGTACTGTCAAAGCCCATCCACAAAGGAAATGAAAATCATACATATCCTTATTTGTGGCAAATGGTAATAGAAGAGAGCTAACGAAAACTTTTGCCTCAGCAAACTTTTTTCCTGGTGCATAGACAAAAGAAACTGGAATGGACATTGCACTTTCCAGGAGAGGTTCGTGAACAAGAACCATCATTTTTTGCTTTTTCCTACCAGTCAAAAAACATAATCTAACTTCCCAAGTGTCTGAAGCACTGCTAATATACATTTCATGGCTGGATAAACATAGAAATGCCTACATAAACAGGAAAAAAAAAAAGCCGAAAAATGCTGCTGTCACCAGTAGAGCTAAGTCTCACCCAAAAGACAGATATAAGGTCTCTAAAAATTTTAATCTTTCCAAAACTAAAGAAACGTAAATTCACAAATTTGACCATGCAATATATTTGAAGAAATTTTCAACAAACAAAAAAACCTTGATGTTTTGAAATTAGTATGAAGGGTTCCTTTTTTCCTTTTCAAAGTGTCCAAGCAAAAAAAGTTAAAATACGTTTTTTAATATTTGTGTCCTTTCTGGTGCTATATTCAGATGAACACTGATTATTTACAAGCAAAGGATCAAAAATCAAAGCAATAAATGCTTAAACGGGACATGCTCTACCCTTTTTCTATGGAAAAATTATTGAAAACAAATAGAAATACAAATCATTTCAAAGTTTATTCTTTAGGCTGAGTTTCAAAGCTTAAAAAGCCCCAAACTCACAATGCTTTAGAAAATACAAGTATGCTATAACATTATTAGTAAGATTTATTTGGTAACTGAAATGCAATGGTAATTTTCTTGTTGAACACACAAGATTCATGCATACAGAGAATCTGTCTCCTGTGATTACTGGAATGTGGTCCCACAAGATGCCAGGGACACTGTGCTCTGCTCCACGGGTTTCTTGCCTGGAGATGAACTGAGTTGCATCCACACCACAAACTGGGCAGAGCAATGCTGTGCAAACACAGATATCTGAATACAAGACCTGGGAACTTCAACAATCTTTCCTGTAAACTGGACTAACAAACTGATTTTCCCAGAAGGAAAATTCTGGGTTCTGAAGACAGTCAAATTAAGCCACCTGGCATAGAAACAGAGGAAATTTGTGGACTTATAAAGGGGCTTGGGAGAAGTGAGGAGGGTACTGTATGGTTGGGTTTTTTTTTTTTGCCTTAAGATACATCTTCTGCTGGCATTAATTGCTCTAAAGAGTGGACATTTAAAAAGATCTTGATTTATTAATATTGGCAGGATTCTCCACATTGGCAGCTGCTGTATCTCCTTCAATGTTACTCCTAGAATTTCTTTCTTTGCAATGTCACCACTGAATGCTGAAGGAAAAAAATCTTAGAAGTGGACAGGTGTGGTAATCAGCTTCAGTGAGCAACCAGGGAGAGACTGCTCATGGAAGAATGAGGTTTATCTGAAATACAAGACTCAGAATGTGGTTCCTCTGCAGGGACAGGAATGGCATCCTGTGACAAGGCATGCACAGGAAAACTACAGACGGCTAGGCTGGGTAAAACTTTTGTAAAAATGACAATAAAGCACATTTTGGTTTGTAAAACACATTATGGTTCCCAAGATATAGGTTTAAATTTAAAAGAAGGAAAACCAGAAACGCAAAATACGTAAGAGTGTGTCCAGGTACAGGTTTTATGTTGAGAAAGAAACCTCTTGATATGCTAAAACATACATGCAGGACAAATCACTTCAACATTTAATTTAATTCCTGAAGTTATCTGAGTTTCCAGAAGCAGCAAACATTTATATTGAATTATATTCTGCTTGGTCATTGTCAAAGCTAACACATTTTTCAAAAGTCTCTATTTTTCAAAAGGTGCTTTACCTTATCTTCTATGCTAGACAAACTGACACATCACAAAACACTGTCACAAAGGACAAGCAGGAACCTCCGTGAACAGGTCTTGGGCACATTTTCTCTGGCTGAGTAGTGCACTCAAAAATCCAACCTGTTTTTGCACTGTGTGAGCAGAGCAAGAGCTTTGGAGAGAGAGTCTAAAGACAGCACACCAACGAGATCTGGAAAGGCACAGCAATAAAAACTGCCTGGGTCAAATTACCACTCTGCATATGCCCAGCATAGCAAGTAAAACAGCAATGGTATTACTAAGGCAGCAAAACTTGGTGTACTGATTCCAAAACTCACTGCTGAGCTTTTCAATGTCAATCAGATCATCCATGATCTTATGCTACATCCAGGCAATGTTATTGCACTCAGTGTTAGAATTTCAGAGTATTTTCCAGAATAATTCTAAGAGGTGTTACCTTAACTTACACATTCACTCACCAGCTAATAGGGGGAAAAGAATATATTTTAACCTCTGTTGGCTGACATGATGTGTCAATGTCACCAGTACAGCATGACAGCACTCTGAGAAGCAGCAAATGATGCTCTTCTCAGTGAGGGGATAAACTACTGCTTCAAAAGCAAAGTATCTGAGAAAAAGGGCCAACCTGACACCCAGGCTGCACTAGTTTCAAACATCTCTTAAGATCAATTTATGTGCAGACAGCCTTCTGAAGACAGAAGGCAGCTTAAGAGCCATTCAGCATGGTCATCACCAGTACACTGCTATATAACATGACACCTTTGATTCAGCTTAATGAATTCAATGTTAAACCATATATTTCAGCAGGTGTGGATTACATGCAGCATCAACTTCTGTTTTTTCCCTTCTAGCTCTAAAACTAGGGAAAGCAGCAATTCCAAAAGCCTGATCTTGATGAAATCAAACCATAGACTGAAAACTCAGTTTAAGAGCCAGACTACCAAAAAAAAAAAAAGTTACTTTGTTATTTTGATGTGTATTATATGTAAAGACAGAGGTGGTTGAGAGGAAAATTGGCCTCTTTGTCACTCTGCAGAATGTGAATTTCTATTAGCAACACAGAAATAAACTATCTCAAAATATGTCTTAGATAAATCACAACTTACTCCTTTCACATTGCTTCGTAGAAACCAAAATAACTGTAAAATTGTTCAAAGCAACTGATAAAGATTCACAACACCTTTAAAATGGGCTGTAGGAAGTTCTGACTGAGATATTGAAGTATCAAACATGAAACAGGTTACACTGCATAGTCTTCGTAACAACCTGAGTTTCCAGACCATTTCAGTGGTAACCTCCCTCACTGACTCTGCACTCTAGCTCTTTCATGCTGCCTTCACAACTTAAGGCTTCATAACATTTCATCTGAGCTGATTCAACTTTGATTAGCTGGGATTCAAATCTTTTACTGAAAGTATCTGAAAGTGGAATGAACCCACTGATGCAATATCAAATCTGTCTCTTGGTTCATTTTTGTTCCTGGACGTAAGATAAATATTTTGTGAAAGATCACAGATTGCCAAGATGAACATCAGAAAGAAGCCAGAGTCAAACTTTCATTGCAATTTCTGTGCTAATAAATTATTTACAAGAACAGAATGTCAAACAGTACACAAAAAGACATTAGGCAACCTATCATCCGTGCTTTAGCTGGGTTGACAAGCAGTTTCGAAAGGACTACTTACAGTATAACCAGGAAATATGGAGAATAAGATAACAGCACAAGAAAGTACCCTTAACTCACAATTAACAGCTCCTATCAGCTTAGTGTATGAAGGGACCACATGACTGAAACTGATTTATACCCAAACACTGTCCCTTGAGCAACCACTGGTGCATATGAATGGACGCAGGATTAAAGCCTTAGGTTCAGCCACCTCGGTGAGGAAGGCAGCCAGGCAGGCAGCAGAGAAGCTGGGACCAGTGAGGTGCCCTAACACTGCCCAGCTGTGCTCAGGGTGGCTAGGTGCAGAGAGTGGCACAGCCAGCAGAGCCACTGTGGGCACACACAGCCCTGGTGCCTGCGGTGTCCCCAACACAGCTCCCACAAGTGGCTTCCCTCTCATTCCCACCGCGTGGCCGGGAAGGCAGCAGGGCAGTGGCAGCACACACTGCTCTCCTGGTAGAGCTGCTCCTGCCACTTCCAAGTTACTTCAGAGTAACACAGCCACCTCCTCCACACACTATCCCCTTCCTAAAATACTGCCTTTCTAGCATTCCCTTAACACTGGTTCTGGCTCTTTGTGACTACCTAAGTCAACAACATCATATCAGTAAAAGAAGTATTGTAATTAAGGGAACTGAATAAATAGGGTTGAAGCCCTTCTTAGGGACATATTGCAAGAGAATGTAAAATAAAAACAAAAAAAAAAATCAGTTTCTAAGGCTCACAAGCACCTCATATGCAGAGATTTAATGTTTATCAAGGCAGAAGATTTGTAGGAAAAGACCATCTGGTCACAAGCTGTGGCAAGGAGAATTTCTTCCACAGTGCTGTCCAAAGTGTACTAAGGCCCATCACTTCAAGTTTCACTTTTCATTAAGCAAATGAAATCCATCTCTGTGATTTAAAAAAAAAAAAAAAAGAACTTACTAAGACTGCAGTCAATAAAAAAAGACTGTCCTGGACGGCAGCATTCTCTCAGAAAAATCCTTGCCAGCTTCCAAAAGCTCACCAGACATTAACAAAGGAGAAGAAACAGAAACACTCATCAAGGGATTCTCTCAAGAGTGGAAGCCTATACGTCACACATGAGCCTCTACTATTCATTGTTTCCTTTTTTTTATTTTTACCTGTATTCATAGTGCCCACTACACATTTTTTTACTGTCTAAATAATTCTATATGTTCTCTCATTCATAAAGCTACCATTGGAAATTTTATCACAGCGTATTATACATTCCCTGTAGCTATGCTCTTGGCTTTAGGCCCAATGAGCCCAGTTTAATCTTTTTTCATTGAGTTCTAAATTTAATAGACATACCTTTCTATTTTCATTTGTGATATAAACTTGTCTGACTTGTCCCCCAGCTTTAGAGTAGTGATTTGTCAACCTCTAGTAAAGTAAAGTTGCTTTAGCATAACAGTTCTCTGCCTGGTTGATGCCACCAGCTTTTTTTTTTTGTCTAGTTGAATGTAAGGCACCCTGAGTATACTGAATATAAAGCACACGTCAACTAGAAGAGGATGAAAAATTTGAGAAAGACAAACAATATTATCAGCAAACCAGGTTACTCATGTGAAAACATAAAAGAGATGTAAATCCACCACTATTTTAATACTGAACACATTTTAAAAAAGTCTTCTTGCTAAAAAAAAAATTTTTAAATTACATGCATGTGTTTACAAGACTCTGTATACTGATCCTGCTGTTTGTTCAGAACTAGCCTTTCAGATTAGCAGTCTTGGAATGCACGAAAAGAGTGCCTGTAACCACTTTCCTCACTCATTCTGCTACAGATTTGCATTCAGTTCTTACACAGCACTTAAACAGCCAATGCGAATCACCTATCTGTCAAATTTCTCTTTTGCTCTTTAGCCCAACCTCTAAGATAAATATTAAGGTATTTCCCTTCTCTGTAGGATATGAAAAGCCTCTGAAGCACACACTATATTGACATAGATGGTTTTGCACTTCCAAAAATGCCTGTGAACAAATGTTTCTCAGTACTCCCAAGTCTGATTCAGCATAAATCTCAGTTTCCTGGGGATCCATTGCATGCAGGCACCAATATTTTGCCAGGAGCAAAATTTTACTAGAATTTTCACCATGAAATTTTAGTCTTTTTATAGAAAATAAACTCAGCTAGACAAAAACATTTCACACCTTTCATTTCAACAGAAAACAGATGTATTAAGCCAGTTTACAAATTGTGCCAATTTTGCCAGCAATGAGATGTTTTTCCCTCAGTTCTATGGGCAATTTGTTTAACATGGTTTAAAAATGCAGGTCTGAATGCTACATTACATTTTTAAGAACATTGCATGGATATGGGAGGATCTGAGTAACTTTAAGAACTCTCGCTCCCCAAAAATTCCAGGGGAATAAATAAACTTTCTAATAAGGTCCCTTGGAGGGTTAGGTATCACACAAAAAGAAAAAAAAAAGAAAAGAAAACCAAACCCAAACAATAAATACTCATTAGTGAAAAAAAATTTCAATTCCAATCACTAAGTAAAATGTTTCAAAGTACAATCCCCTGTTACTGCTAGAGGAGTGAGAGAGTATGAAGCAACTCTTTTTTCAAGAGAAATGAATGTTTACTGTTCTTTCAAAGACTGGAAATCTGGCATGGGAAACAGACATATGTCACAGGAAAATAAAATTTAATGCAGTAATAAATATTTAAACACAAACAGGGGTTCTGGAATTTATCCCTGTGCATCTGAATCAGTTCGTAAGGCTCCCCTGTGACTTTGGGCACTTTGTTGGGCAGCTCTTGGTTCATAATTTCTAAGCTGTAATTTGCTTTAATCTTTGTGATTGAATAACGATGAACTGTGGAGCCTGGAACTATGCAGCAGAAGCCTTTCATCCATCCATCCAGTTCCTTTGCAAAATGCCTTTCGCCACTGATCACTGTTTCTCTTAGCCCATTTGTTGGACACTAAAGTAAATTTCACAGTCCCCCAGCCATAATTTAAAAAAATATTCAGACAAATTAATGGAAGCCTATGTCTCACATCCCCATCTATGTTAATGAACTGCCTTTCCCAGTTGTATCATAATAACCAATTTGACAAAAATAAGCTTTAACTAGGACTCACAATACGTTTTCTATAAACACACAATTTTATTTTGAAATACAACACAGTAGGGCAAACATCCAGAGAGTAACAGAAAACCTAAGGACATGTCGGCATAGAGGCAATTGTTTTTTAATTTGATTGCTTAGGAAAATGAAGTTTCTGCTATCATGCTGCACATATGTACCCACGCTGGGGTAAAGGGTGGGCAACAGTTGCACGTCTGAAGCTTTTACACGCATGTCTGCAGTCCTTTCCCCAAACTCAGTTGCAGCAAAACGTGTCCTACGAGGAGCTGTACTGACAATGAAAGTGCCTAAAGGTTCTGTGCAAACACTTAGCTGGATAACAGACTCCATTATTAATCCAACTGGCAATTAACACATCCACCAGGGATGTGAGCTTTTGTTCTTGATAGATAACCTACCATCCCAAAGTAAAGCAGAGACAAATCTTTCCTAGCAGGCATCTGTTGAATACTAGGATAGCAAAATATAAATTGTAAGTGGTTTAATGTCTCATATCAGCAATTAATACATTTGCATGCTGATTCATCTTACAGAACAAGTAGCTGTCAAGGTGCTGTGGGACAGACAGAATCAGCATGGGCAGTTCTCTCTGCTTTAAAGGGAGAACTTACACTGTTACTACTATGCTATTTACACCATTAAGCCTACATGCACATGCCTCACACATTAGAGGCCTTGCCGGAACATGAGCATTCAGTAAGATGGTGAAGTCATCCTAAAGCAAATGTTAATAACTGGTTGACAGCATTTTCTAGCTGGCTTCATACTAGGTTCTCTCCATTTTCATTCAAATTATTCCTGCATTTTAGTTTTATTTTAATTATTGCAGTAATGGGAAAAATGTAATGTTGTAACAAATTCATATACAGATTTGCCCCTACACCCACACAGCAGTTTTGAAATTAAATACTAATGTAGGAAATTTTTTTTAAGTCAGAATTTGAGAAGCAGCATGGGCTACTTTCCCATCTGTTCAGCTGTGGTTTTTTAAAATACAAACAAAAATGCAATTTATTTTGGGAATTTATAGCTCTCTAAATAATAATCCACTATTTCCTTTTACAGTGCTGTAGTAGAAAAATAAAACATCTATTTAGCAGTTGTGGCTCTATTCATAGACAAAATGGTTGCAGAGAGATCCCTTCAAGTGTTTATTCTACTACATGAATTCTAAGACTTCCAAATGTTCTTCCTTACAATGTATTACTTAAGACAGACTGCTAAATGAGCGTGTATGACTTCATAATAAATTTAATTGATGTCAAGAATAGATTTAGGCAAATCCATTTTAAAGGCCTCTACAACAAATCAAATTACCTTCCAGGTTTATGTAATGTTCTTCCAAAAACTAATACATCAAAGAAAGTAGTGACCAAGTATACAGTAATTTGCTATGAGATCATGAAAAACATTCTGAGAAACTAATACCACATGTAAATCAATATCTAACACACTATATGCATCCACTGTCTCTAACTACTGAAAATAAACCTTTATGTAACCGTTCATTAATGAAGTCTCAAAGTACTAACCATGTGTGCACAAAGTGTGAATTTCAGCTAAGTGAGATAAATGAACCAAAAGAAATTTATGCAATGTGCACAAGTCTATGCGATGATCACAGAGTAAATCCAATTCAGAGTTCCAGTTCACTGTTGAGACCCTGCTCTCTTCTGTACACTTGGCATTGCCAATTTGAAGAAGGTAGGTTTAAATTAAAACTTACCATTTTGAAATTCTTAAACTTCAGTAACAAAAATAATACACAGAGAAAAGCTTGAGGTAAAATTCTACAGTATAGCTAGGATAATTTGAAAAAAATTGTAACAGACCAGTTTAACTATCAGTTTTTCACACAGCTTATGACCAGCCTACAAACCCCACCCACTCACCTCTCTTTAGTTAAAACAGGCTCACCACTCCTTTTTTCCAGCAGTACAGTTGGTTGTTATATTATTTTTGGACTGCAACCTCTGAGGAAGAGAGCATGGAGTATAACAAAAGACCAAGCTCTGTTTTCCAAAGAGGAGGCAGGTCAGCTGTGCAGTCATCCAGCACTGCCCACTCATTGGAATGCTCACTGCCCACTCCAACATATCACAGGCATGATGGTGACTCAGAGAGGAGCCACTGAACACCAGAATCCATGTCTTCTTTCTGGGTCTCCCTACACTTCACATCTTCACAGTCTGGATTCAAGAGCATGGCATCTCTTCACTAATTCACTGCCTTTTTTTAATTCACTGTACATTCAAACTAACGCAATTTCTCTTGATCAAAGCGGTTCATTCTTAAATCCTCTTCCAGTATTTATAAACTAAACTCTTGACACTTTGAATTTTTTGTTGCTGAACAAATGGAAACAGACATAAGTCCAAGGAACCTAACACCTATCACTGCCACAACTGCCACCAAATGCTGAAGACTCCTCCATAAATAAAACAAGGACACCTTGTCAAACTGAAAGTAAATTTCCAGGTAATCTGTCTTTGTCTGTTATGTACTGCCTAAAGGCAGACATCTAAAAACATTCACAATAAGTATGTGCAATTTTACCAAAGAAATGTATATTAAATAGTTTAAAATTAAGTAGTCAAGTGTAGTTATTGAAATAAGAAACACTATTTTCATGCACTGAGCCAGGATATATTAATACACAGCAGTATACAAACAGTAGATACTATTATTGGATTAACAGGACAAAAAGATGGAAAAAAGGAATTTCCAGTATTAAAAGACATAGGCATTAAGATCACACTAAAAAAGCTATAAAGCTATTCCTACAAAACTATTGAAAATGATCCACAGAAAAAAACTTCTCATTTAGGCTTGAAATCAGTTCCAGATAGAAACCCACTACAAGCATCCTAGTAGAAGTTAAGATCACAACTGAATGTTATAAAAGCAACTTTTCAAGTAGAGTTTTTACTTTCATAAGGGACAGAAAAACATGTATTGTGGAAATTTCAAGCATTTCAGACAGTGATGGGCCAGTGGTAAGAACAAAAACCTCAGTAAGCTGCTAAATACAGAGCCTAATGCTTGGCTTTACTAAACAAAACCTTTGAAAACAAAAAGAGAGGTTCAGTTTGATGTGATCGAGGAAGCACTAGCAGAGGCATGTGAAGTGAAGATTGTATAGGCCAGGAAGATGATCCTCACTTGTACTTCTGAATAGATTTGAGAAGGGTATGCAGACTGAGAAAGGTTATCTAAAGGAAGGTCAATCCCTGTACCAGCACAGGCCACTCTCTACTTTACACAGGTGTAACAGAAGCCACAAGAACATCTAGACATGTAATGTGGCTGCTCTCATGAACAAAGATGGTTTTATTACAAACTTCCAAATTCCAGGGCTATCAAGGCTGAAAAGCACATAGTATATCATATTTGACACATACATGATATTTATCTGCTACAGACATTTATCTACTCTGAACACATGTATGCACACAAATGTGTAAAATACAAACTGCCTAAGCTAGAAGGCAGGTAAGGATACAACACAAATAACATTGCGGGGGGGGAATAATAAGTGTGAAGCTCTAACTAGGGACCATTCTCAGAAGTATCAGAATGAGCTGTTCTCAAACTACCAATTTTGTCTTCCCTTCAGGGAAGAACTGGCTGAAAAGCAAAAATCATGCCTTATGGCTACATAAAAGAAAGATATTCTCTGTATGTGTGTACCACTAACCAGAAATAGAAAGGAATGTTATTCCTGAAGTTTTACAGATGACATAAGTCTTTTCTTTTTTGTCACTTCTATCATGACACCACCTTTATCTCAAAGAGGTGCCATACATGCTCATTTCTGTACATACAAACAGCAAAAAAAATTCCCCACATACCACTTCTTCCCTGAATGACGTACTTTTATATCACTGTATCACACCATTATAGGATTATTATGCTGAAGATCTCACAGGCTTCCCAAAAGTAAGTCTCAGAACTATGAATCTCATAAATAACCACATGCTGTCCTGAAAGACACCAACCAAGAAAATGGCCAGGAAAAACTTAATGCACAGCCTTCCTGCTCCTAACAGATTGCAAACACAGGAGCGATTGACATGATGGGCATGCAACATGGGAGACAGGAGAGACATCAGTAATGGCTGTAAGGGCAAGCAGAGCCCAAGCTTTTCAAGGCAGAACACCCACCCCAAATGTGGGGTTTGCCACAAGCAATCACCTGCAGCATGTTCAGTGACCCATAGCAGAAATATTGCGTCCAAGCTTTTAACAGGAGCACTTCAGCAAGGCCTTACACACCAGGTAGCTACTCTAACAAAAAGGACCACCATACATGTAATTTCACACTTCAAAAGCTGCCATGAGTATTTCAGTAAAATCAAAGGCTTCCCAGACTGACGAAAACTGAGTGTATGGTGGAAAACCATCCTCCCCATGGCTGAGGAAGGAGCTGATTCAGTCACAGATCATGCCTGTCCTGCTCTTGCAAAACACCTGCACTCTTCTTCCAAGCAACTGTAGGTAGGCTGCTATGGAAATCAGCAGTGCAACTGCCATGAGCATCACTCCAAGAACAATTTCTCTAAACAGAGAACACACAGTGTCTCTTTTCCAGCAGCTACAGATTCTGAGCAGCAGTACCTCCAGAAGCCTTCAGATTGCGAGCAGCAGCACCCTTTAGACATCTGCTGCATGTAACACACTAAGCTATTTTTATAAATTACTGCTTCATGCATTTTTACTTCCCATTACTTTAAAGTTTTAAACATCATTCTGAAGATTTTATTTGCAGAATCTAGAGGAACCCTCATCCTAAACTGAAGGCTGCCTATATACTAGCATTGCTATTGGTACATACAGTTATTCCCAATCAAGAGCACTTACTATGCTAAGTAAGTTTGCATAGTCTGAAACTAAGAAGTTAAACACAATCTTCACCCCAAATGGGCCCCAGTACTGTAAAAACATCTAGCTTGCACTAGAGACCATAATTCTGATGTCTAGTTGTTGCAGCATATGCCACAGCATAGGTCACGGCTGAGATGGCCATGATACACAGAATATAATCATACAGTTTCAGAGAGCTTTAAGCATTCACACAAACAGAGCAACATCATACCTCATCAGAAGGCTTCAGGAGTCTGTCCATACAGAGTAACAACATTCCACTTCAGAAGGCTGCAAGCATCTGCCCTTCTTGCTCTTCAGCCCAACCTTTTATACCCCTCATGGTTCATGCATTGCACCTGTGTGCCCTCTGTTCCCTTTGGTGATTGCTCAGCACACCTCAGCACTCCGTGGCTCATTGCTGTCAATGCTGCTCACTGCTTCTCACAGCTGCACCCATTGGGATGAGGCTCGGCCAACCAGGCCCTACACTATAGTACTTACAGGAATGTTTTCAGGTTGTTTATCATGATTTCTAAATCCAAGAAGAGTATTTCAGATGTATGGTGGAAAGAAAATCTTTCAAATAAAAGATGGCATTTATGTAATTCAACCGTCTTTTTAAGCTAACAAAAAGCTTTGATAAACAAATGGGTTTTGACCACAGGTTTCAAACACACAGCAGACAGTTTATACACTCATAAATACAGGTTACTGCTATGAGGTGTATTTTTTAAAGATGAAGGACTAATTTTTCCCACAGTAGCATCTCCAGCTACTTACATACCATAAATCCACAGAAAGTGACACTTAGCTGTAATTGCAGAACTTCAAAGTACTTCATGATTTTTGCAAGCTTTGTGCAGAGCTTGTTTTCAGCACTTTAAATGCCTCCAGAGAGAGATATTATACGTAGGAAGATCTAAGATGCTTCCTGCCATCCAGAAAAGACAATTCTGCTGCCATAAAATGTGGAATGTAAGTTAAGCTAGTGTACTGCTTTGTAACTCAAGTAATATTGACACTTGATCCATAAAAGCAGCCTCCTCTTCATCTACTTTCTCTGAAGCAGAATTAGTATTTAAAAGGCACAGAATCTTATTTTTATATTTTTAGAGTTGCCCCTAGTGGTGCTTCCATCTGTTTTTTCCAGATCTACTTGCTGGAAAGTAAGGTACAGCATGTTCAACTTTCCTACAGAAATTAGAATTGTGAAATGAGGTTCGTAACTCCATGTAGTCTCCATTGATTTCTGAGTACTGTAGAGTCTATTCTTAAAACAGGTGGGTGTAGGAAGCCAAATGTATGGCAGAATTCACCCTAAGACAGAGGTATATGCATGTTCATGTACTGCAGGGCAAAAAGAATGAGAAATCCTAATGATGCCACTTTTGCGTCTCTCCTAACATGAGGCAACACAAGAACCTCAGTGATTTCATTGCTCCTTCTTGCGTGCTTTGAAGCTAACCTTAAAAAAACAAAAAAAAAAACACAGCTTCTCAACTACATCCACAGATGTACCTGCAGAAGGACGTAGTCCATCTAAGGATGCAACCGAATTATGTACATGAGTTCCTGCCTTTAAATATGGGGAATTCATGGAGCTTTTGGAGAACAATGACATAGCCTTACCCAGACAAATACAAATACAGACAAATACAGCCTGACTCAGACATTTCTCACATGGAAAGGGAATACTTTTCTGGCAGAACTCTTCACAAACAGCAGGTCTGAATTTCAAGGATGCAATTCTTAAGATTACAGAACAATTGCTGTCTTGGAAAGCACCTTTTTCCCCTCAAAAACACAGACAGAAGCTCTCTCATCAAATATCTTGATTCTGTCCTTCTGGCAGTTCTCTTTGCGCTTTGTCTAGAAATGCAACTATTCACCTTTTCCTCTTTTCAAGGGTCATACATATCCTCTTTCTGTCACAGCATAAAGAATGAAAAAGCAAACCCACTATATTTTACAGCCTTCTTTCATGCAGTCTGGCTAGACCTTTATGACCCCAGCTACTTGTGATCTCAGGCTCACAGTTCTGCAGCCGTCAAAAACCTGTAGAGAAGGCGTACAGGTGTATACACATAATGGTCAGTACTAAAATGCAGTAACTAGCAGGGGAAATGTTATGTCTTTTTATACCTTTTAGACTAAAAAGAAGATGATGGATAATGTTCTTGTAATTCTCCAAAAGGGAATTGATGCCCAAATATTTTCCTTTTCATTTCCCAAAATACTGGGAGTTTTTTCCCCAAAAAATGTCTTTGCTGCAGTTAGACAAATACAGCTAATATATAACAGTAAAAAGAGTTAACAGCAAAACCAAAAATCAAGCCTCATTTCAAAGAGAAAAAGTCATGGGTTTAAATATGACACAGGGTTTATAACGAATTATATATTAATCTCAATAGAGCTGTACATAGACACACAGAAGCACAGCACGAAAAAACTACAGAATCTTAGACCTGAAAAAACAATCAACTGGGTATAAGATGTATCATATGAGGGAATAATGCTTGAGATTAACCTTGGGATTTTCATTTCAGAAAGAAGTATTGTAGCACCATGAAGAGTTAAAAAAAGGCAGTAAGATGTACATGAAAGGGTACATTGTGCAGGAGCATAGTGACAAATGGCAGTATCAAATCACTGTTAGCAACTGGATTTCTCCATTAATCAAAGCATGCAATGAATAATCTGATCCACCTACCAAAAATCAGAAGGTTTTCTAAATTAACAAGAAAACTTTGCAAACATAAATAGCATTGAAAACATGGAGAACAATACAATATGTAAACACTGATCAGTAAGATCAGCTCTCCCTTTGGAGGTTAAGTAAGTTATTTAACGTAGTGAAAAGGAAACCTGATGAATAAAACAGATTAATAAACTGAAATCTAAGCAATTTTAATTAAGACACCCCAAGGAATCAGCCCAGACAACATCACAACTGCATAAGACAGTAAGTTGTGAAAAGAAGCATATGATGAACTATTACTACAAATGCTTAAGAATTAACTAGCTGGAAGACTAATGACACAGTGCAGAAAGAAATTCTCTCCCTATGCATTCAATTATCCAGGAAGGTCCTTTCTTATCTCAGTGAGCTTAAATAAAATGAGAGGTGATCATCATCAGATGCTGTCGTGATTTCTATACACTTTGCTTGGAAACGCCTCTAGCACAGCTGCAGTATGCTTCCCCCTAGAAAACTCTTTCACGAACATCACTGTATTTGACAGACAAGTTGTTCCAGCTGAAAAAGCAGCAGAGTGGCTATTTTTGCATTTAGGTTAATGGAGTTGCCTAGTTTAGGGACAGGGAGCCCTGCCAGGAACTGAACCCCTGGAAGGGCCCTATCTTGCCCCATTCACAACGTGTCAGCCACGCCAGCTCCTCGGCACTGTAAACCCAATTTGCTCTTGAACCCGTTTCTCCAGCTGACTTTGAAAAGACTATTTCTATGTTTTACCTTTCAGTCTTTTACATTTTACCTTTGCATTCTGTGTCCATAAAGCTGTTTCATAAAGAAGTAAAACACATAACTCACAGACTGAGAATGAAGGCACATCAGACATCACAACCTGTAGAGACACAGATCTGATGCTTTTACTTGAAAACTATCTTCAGTGAAGAACTCTACACACGCATCACTGCGTGTTTTGTTACCTGAAAACAACTGCATTGCACTGACCAAACTCTTCACATAAATCTTTGCCATTTAATAATCAACTAAACTGTTGTGAGAAGAACTGTTTGTGAATTCTGCTGCATTCAGGGACATACAGCTGCAATACCAACTGTTAATGGATACAGGCAGACAGCTGTAAGTGATGAAACCTAGAGCTGCAAGACAACTGTAGAGCTGATGATTTTCCCCTCCTTTTTCACTTGAAAAAAATCTCATTAGCATGAATTAGTTCCCAAAGCCTGTTTATAATATATATAAAATGATAGGAGATAGAGATAAGCTCTTTCAAGCATAATTCTAATGACTTTACTTCTTTAGGGGTCAAAAGCAAGTCAAAGAAAATCAATGTCCATTTGTGTTGTCGAAGCTGAAGCATACAGTTCATTATTCAGAACTGTTAAAAGAGTCAATCAAAACACTTTGGCATATAGAGAAACTAGAAAAAGCTATCATTCATAATCATGAATGAAGATATATTTAGGATGGCAAATGCAAAACAGCAAAGTATTTTTGAAACAATTCTGTAATTAAGAATCAGTGCTTTATATTAAGACAAATATTAACAGCTACATTAAGTACGAATATCAAAATTTAAAAATATTTTTATATATTTCCAAGTTCTTAGTATTATACCTGTTGAAATCAATTACATTTTTACACTAAATTCAATAAAAATAGCAAAACAGTCTTTACACCAAGAAAGAATCAGAGCATATGATTACTATCACTCATTACAGTCTGTCATTTGTACAAGATGATGAAATTCCCTTTAGTTTTTGACAGAAAGCAGAAGAAATATGAATGTCATAAACAGCACTCTCATTCTCACTTCTTTATGGTTAGCTGTTTTTTAAATAAATGTAATACAAAAAGTGGAGGGGAAAAGGCATGAGTTTTGTTTTACTCAAACAGCCTTTATTCACACTTAAGTATGAGTCTCTTTGAATAATTTGACCAAAAGCAATATAAAATTTACTTAAAATGCCATTTTATAACATCTTCAACAAGGAATCAAGTAGACCATTCACTATTTGAAAAAATGCATTGAGAATGAACAAAAAAATAAAATAAAGCCAAACTTTAAAATAATCTGATGAATAAATTGTTCCTCCTGTGGTGTTATCTCAGAAGCTCCAATCTATGAACACTTTAGAAGTGCTTGATGTTTATCAGCTTTCAAAGCACACTTCTGAACCAAAATCTTAACCAGCCAAGGAATGAACACCCAAATCTAAGAGCAAGGAACAAACTTCATAGAAAAAAAATTAAAAATTCATCCCTGTTCCAGATGATAACCACCTGAGGAATTGAGCAATCAACCAACTGCACCCACAGCATAGCATCCCTGAAGCCATGAGTTATTTCACAGACTCAGTATCCATGCCAGAATTACAGCAGTAAAGCATCAGTGCCTTCACTCAACCACACCTTACACAGGAATTTCAGTGGCTCTTGAAAACCACCCTGTGAGCACCAGTGTGGGACTTTCACCCTAGTCCAAGTTTTATTCCACACTGGGAACATCGACTGCCACTCTCAGGGCATGACTGTTTCCACTGTGCTCAGCTCCTGGCATGGGGGACATCCTGCTTTCCATAGTGGAGCACACGGCACAGCCTTTCATAAACCATCCATTCCTTACCTCTGAAGTGCCTGAGTGGCACAGCAATCTGTGTCCAGCAGTATCATTTATCCATGCTCTGGCCTCATGTGCAAAACCTTAATACCAGTTTACAGAACATTTATTTATGTTAAATAAATAAATATATTACATATATTTATATATGTCAGTCAAAACTATTGCTGCCCTCATACAAGTATCATAGTGAATAACTTTCATGGTTTTGCCCAACATTACCCAAAATAAACCAGAGAACAAATCATAAAATTAATCTCATCCCAAACACTCTTCTTGATTAGTTTTCCTCTACTCATTACTTTAATAAATTGAAGACAGCAAGTCCCCAGGAAACAACCCAGCCCTTGGCTGCTGCAGCACCAGATTCATCACACGACAGAGCGTTCCACCTCTTTTGGCCAATTCGAGGTAATTACTGAAGACAGGGCTTGGAGTCCCAAACGACAGTGACAGCCACAAATGAAGTGTGCAGTGGAAAAAAGCTTTGTTTCCATGTCACATAGCTCCTCTTCTTCATAAGGGGTAGACACATCACCTATTAAATCAATCTCTCAAGACTAAACAAATCTCTCAAGATGAATAATAATTTCCTCCTTGGATAATTAAATACATGTGTGAATTTCCCTGGATGTGTCTCCACTGTATCCCCTGGTGTCAATCATAGCTATATCTTTGAGACATGACCTGTTCAGAGTTCTGGGTTTTTGGATTTTTTAATGTATGCTTTCTCTCTTTCCTCTGATCTGCAACAGGAATGCAGAAAATCTAGGTTGGCCACAACAGTAAGGCTTTCTGACTCTTCCAGTTATGGCAGTCAAAACAGAGCAAATACAGAAGTTTGTCTGTGTAATCACGCTGAGCCAGTGTCACAGCACATTGCCAGAGGTACATGTTGATGTAGCAGACTCATACTGGGATTCAACCCAAGCACACTCAGGCCTCTCTCTGGAAAGCTGAACTGAAAGCACAGCCATGCGAAGGGCTGAGAAACACGACGCGTTAAACCCGTTTGATGTTTCTCACCATTCACAACAACTCTTCAGCTTTTTAACAGTGAATGCAAGCAGACCTGGTGATGACTACCAGAAGGAAACACTGACAGCTCAGGCACAAGGACCAGTGCTAAGTTACAAGAAGGAAGAAATGGTACATCCTTGAGCACTTCAGATGGAAGAACTGAGAGCAGACTACAGCTCTTGTTTGTTTGTCTTAATACTCAATCTAAGATGAATAAATAGAAAGTACACACTCAACTGTGTTGGGCTGACTAGAAAAATCACATTTAATTGTTGGTGTTTTTAATTTTGCTTACAGGTCTTCCTGTCAGTTCATGAAAACTACACTCAAAAAGCCAAAAAGCATGACTGAGAAAACATGAAAAAAATTAGGAAAGAAAAATAACTTCTGAGCTTGCCCTGAAATTTCTGAATCAAAGCCAACAATCTTCTCTAGTAAAGAAATTTACATAGAATTAAAACAAAAATGCATACTATAAAGTTGAATATAATGTACTTTGGAAATCTCCGATTCAAAAGATACAAGCCAAGTGGGATACAGAACATTAAACAGGATTCTAGAACAGCCTTACAGTGCAATGGCCTCTCCTGAATTTTTAAAATTAAGAATTACATACATTGTAAAATAAAGTATCAATATGCAGGAAGGCTTTCTGAAAAGTACCAAGTAAAAGATAATGTGTGAAAGTAAAGGAGAGGAGATTGATTAATATCTTAAAAATGGATGTTTTTAATGACATTTTTAAGACCTCAAGTCTTACCTTCTCCTTTCATTTCGAGTTTCTAACAGAAAAAGCAGAATTTCTTTTTTTTTCTCAGACCTTGTTAAAGCTCGGCTCTTTAGCCATGTAAAAGAGGGAAAATCTGACTGTAAGTGAAAGTCTAGAGCACCATGTGCTTTAATTCAGTGATGGGGACCTTCATTAGATTATCTCATAGCTATGGGACAAGAAAAAACAAAAGCCAAATGATAAATCATTAAATTATATTTTCTTCCTCTCCAGGCAAAGAGTGAGTACAGCATTAGATTAGTTTGAAAGACTAAAAAGGAAGGAGTCTGCAATATGCATCACAAGTGAACAAGCTAATACAATTTTTAAACCCCGTTTAATCGTATGACCAGGCATAAGCACTCACTTATGCTAATTGCGGAAACCTCGAATGTAATACATAGCCCAAATGAATTTCAGATTAGTGCATGCTTCAGTGTTTCATGTTCTCCCTTGCACATGCCTAGTGAAAGCCTGCCACTCTGCAACAGAGGAAGGAATTACTACAACAGAACCATAGGAAGACTTTGCCAAAAACTACACTTTTTTTGATATGAGGCAGAATAAGCTGAGTGTTTTAAGTAATGGATAGGTTTGCATCCCACTGTCTAGCAGCAGTTATTCTAATTGTGTTTCACAGCTTCATCAGAGAAATGGAAATATGAACAAACCACAGGAAGATTCTCCATAAACTGCACTGAAACAAATGATGCTTCCTTCAGCCAGTTCACCTTCCACCATTATGGGAAAGCATTAGTTTATCTTTCAGCTATAAACTTGAGTTAGTCACACATTCACCACACTGACATCCCAACATTTTTCAATCTTATCATGTCAATCTTGCATCTATGTAAAAATGTGTATTTCAGTCTGTAAAAAGATCTCTTGCTGCTGACAACTCGAAGTGCATTAACCTGGGAAGCCTTGAGATTTCCACACATGCCCACACACTCCTTTCAGTACAGATCTCACTGATTAGAAAACTAAATATCCAAAACTCAAAAGACATTTCACACACAGTGGCATTTCTGCAGAAATATACGTTTCCAACTCTTCAACTTTTTCTTTCATCACTATTAGCAAGTTATTTTCCCAAGTTATTTCCTACACACATACCATGCCCAGTGCCCCTGCTGAAACTATCACATTCACTGAAACTGAATGTGTTCCTAGTGAAACATCAGAGCTTAGCTGTAAATATGTGCAAATACTTTTATTCTGTGCTGCTTTCGTGTTAGAATAAAACATGCATCAAGGTCACTGTAACAGATTGCAGTTTTCAGGCTCATAGAGAAGACACTGAGGAAATCAGTAAGAGCAAACTTAACTAAGCAGTGTGTGAAGTTCTGCCTTCTCCCAAACCTGCCCAGAATTCACATCTCTATTCCCTGCATTTCAGAGTCAGATGTTTTCACAGGTACGGGAAGGCAGGCAGCTTAGCTTAAAGGCTTATCACTGCTGAAAGGTGAACAGAACTCGTTCTTTGCAGTGTGACCGGTCTGCTCTGAGCTCTCCGAGTTTTCAGCTAAAGATTACAGCCCTATGGGCTGCTTCCTTTGGAGTTCCTCTGAAAGCAGAATTTCCTCTGAAAGCAGTCTGCCTGCAACCTGTCCTCCATACACTGAAATAAATTACAGTCAACTTTTCCCTTCATTGCAATGTCAAGTGCAGCAATAAATATCTACAGGATAAAAGCAAACAAACAAGGCTGGACAAACCATAACCTCACAGCAAGAGCATCTCACAGAAGAACACCAGGCAGGGCACAAGAAAGTTAAGGGCATAAAAATCAAAACTCTGGGTTCACTATTTGAATCCGTAAGTGCGTATCAAAGGCTAACATGCTTCTTCCCTCTCTCCCACAAGAAGCACTGACGGAAAGCAATTAAGGGACTCCTACAATTTAGTTACAGATCAGCAAAGAGAAGGCATTTTATATTATGAAATGTCCGTAAAAAGGCATCATCGCTTATGGTTGCAGAAGTGGGAAGCGTCGGGACACGGAGCTTCCTTCCCGGCTATGCACCGGAGCACCGCACCAGCGGGATGCCCGCGGCGGACTCCGGCGGAGTTGGAGCGGGGCTCCCCTGCAATCCCGGCCACCAATCCCCCGCACCTCAACCCCCGAGAACTGCTGCTGGAGCCGCCGACCATCCTGCCTCCGAACCGGGAGCAAACGACCAGCAGCTGCAAAAAAAAAAAGTCACTCGAGAGGAAGGGAACGCAGTGAAAGGAAGCAAGCGCTTACTTGCCTATACAGCACCGCCGGACGACCTCCTCGCAGCTGTGAAACGCTGTACCACTCGTCCTCCTCCCACCGCTCCGTACTAGTTCCAAAATAATTCCTCCGGGTGCCGGCACATCCCCGGGCTCAGCCGNGCCGCCCCGCTGCCGGCGCCACCAGATCCGGTGACGCGCAGCCCTCCCCCGGGCCGGCCCCCGTGCCGGAGAGGGGCGAGCGGGCGGGGAGGCGGGAGCCTCTTCCCACAGGCAGCGGGAGGATGAGCTGAGACCACAGGGTGAGCGCGACCCCCGGCGCGGCGCCGGAGCTGCCGGGTCGCCCGGGGGAGGCGGTGTTTCCCCGGGCCGCAGGAGAGCCCGCTGGCCTGGAGCCCACGGAGCTCTCACCGGTCCTAGGGAGCTACGGCAGCCCGCTCACCCCGTGCCCGGCAGGAAAGTTTTCCGCCCCCCTCCTGCCTCCCTCCGCTTTTGCTCAGCTGCCCGGGCTGCCCTTTCTGCCAGCTGTGTGACTGGGTTTCGGCTGGCCGCTTGCCAGAGGGAACGTACATCGACCCCCCACGTTGGGAAGAAATTTGGTGCCGGTTCTNCCCCCCTGCCCAGTGCCCATGGTGTCAGCCACAGCCCCGGCAACTCTCGCTCCTTCCCGCCGGCGCTACCTCGGGGCGGGCCGCCGGCTAACACGGCATCTCACCCCGGCCGCCGCCGCCGCCGGCTCGAACTCCGCCGCCGCGCTGAGGGGGAGCGTGGGGCTCCCCGCTCCCTTCCCGGAGACGGAGCGGGGGTGCCGGGCGGGGGCGTGCGGGGAGCAGCGCCGCCCCTCCGCGGCGGCGAGNTCGCCCGGGGGAGGCGGTGTTTCCCCGGGCCGCAGGAGACCCCGCTCGCCTGGAGCCCACGGAGCTCTCACCGGTCCTAGGGAGCTACGGCAGCCCGCTCACCCCGTGCCCGGCAGGAAAGTTTTCCGCCCCCCTCCTGCCTCCCTCCGCTTTTGCTCAGCTGCCCGGGCTGCCCTTTCTGCCAGCTGTGTGACTGGGTTTCGGCTGGCCGCTTGCCAGAGGGAACGTACATCGACCCCCCACGTTGGGAAGAAATTTGGTGCCGGTTCTATCACTTTCCCTGGCTGGCTTGGCGCCGCAGCGGCGCTGTCTTCTCCCCACCCAGCCCCTAACCCAGAGCACGGCTCTGCGGCGACCACCGCCACCGGCGAATAGCCAGCGCCGCTCTTCCGGGCTGCCTCAGACAAGGAGGGGGCCCAAAGGGAGCAAAAGGAGTGAGGGACAAGCTGCCCTGTGCCTCGCGAAAGCCCTGCCTGATCCTCGCCCTCCTGCTCGTGCTTCCAGCAGCGCGCACGGCGCCCTGCCGGAGATCCCCCGCAGGCATGGCCCTCCCCGTCGGACAGCGCTGCGATGACACGCTCTAACGCAGCTATCAGTCACTTACACAGGCACACCCATATATATAATGCATAGATATGTATGTACATGTATGAACACACCCCCCATACGCACAGGCGGCCGCCGCGGGGAAGCCGCATCTCCCCGCGGACGGGGCCGCCAGAAGTCATCCCGCCACGGCGAAGGCGGGAGCAGAATTAACGCAGCAGGAAAAAACAGCAGGAGAGAGAGCCCGAGGGGAGCCGCCACCGGAGCCGCCTCTCACTTTATTGATCCCCCGCGCTGGCCGCGGGCTCCCCGGGGCGATGCCGGCAGCCGGGCTCGCCGCCCGCCGGCGCTGCGGAGAGCTGCGGGCAGGGAATCCCGCGGAGCCTCTGCGCCTCCTTGGTGTGGGGGAGAGCTCCGCTGTCGTGGGGCTTCTGCTAAATTGAGAGTGAGTGGAGCAGCAGTGGTCTCACCCGCATGCTCCGGGGCCCTTCCAGCTCTTGGGAATGTTTCTCTGCGGTTGGGCTGAGGATGTCAGGGAGCGCGGTCACAATTAGAAGTCTGCTAAACGGAGATTGAGCTTTGCTTTTCTGTAGCTCCTCCGCAAGCCCTTTTCCCTTCAACTTCTTTAGGCTTCTTGTAATGAAAGGTGGTTTTCAGGGGCATCTTACAGTTAAGGGCTTTTCTTCAACCAAGCTGGTACAAACAAAAATGTTTCTGTTTCTTATGCTCTCCTTTTATAAATATTACCTTCAATAATGTGCAGTGAGCTATTGAGGGGGGAAAGGATTTAAACAGACAGCTTCATGCAAGTTAAATGCAAAGCTAAGAGAATTGCTTCAAAGAATAAAGCTAACCATTGAGTTGATAAATACATTAGAAAATGCAGGGGTAAGTTTCATGCCTAATCGAACAGATTTGTACTTTAGTTCTCATCTTGAGATACAGATCTTTATCTTTCCTTGTTTCTTAGCATTGAATTGATGTCAACAGTTTTTGATAGCTACAAGCTAACCAAGCTATTTATCCTGTTGTGACTCTATTGAAAGATTGAATAGTTTGAACTGATAGCTCTCCTGACAAGACTGAAAAAATAAATTGTTAGAACTATTCATATATGAGGGCTGGGATGATTGAAATAGATGTCTAAGAATTGAAATAAGTGAAATGTAGTGAACCAAAAACTAATCAAAGACAGAAGGGAAGTGGAACTGTAACCCTCTTTTTTCATGCCCTGCTGAGAAAGTCAACACCCAAGAGAGGAATTTTTAAACAAAGTGGAAAAAAATAAAATATTATGATCTTTTAGTTATTTTGTCTAGAGTGAGCCCCACACTCGATTTCCAACAGGGACAACCTTTTTGGTTTTTACTGTCAAGGTCACCTATAGATTAATCTGTACACATCCTGTTCCCCTATATGTCGGAAGATCTGTCATCTTTCACAGAGACCTCCCACTTCATTCTTTGTGTGATGATGAAGAGTGGATAGCTCAAGCAAGAAAGAAAGTTTTGTGTCACAAGAGGAAGCTGTTCTATTTTAGTGTAATATCTTTCAAACTATTCCTACATTTGTTAAAATATATGTATGTTGCAAGTTTCATTACCGTTAAGAATATGCTGAAGATGAAGTCTACCAAACCAAGTAAAAATACTGTACAGCATTTTTGATAATTATCAACTACATTGTATGAAAGAAGTGTGCGTTTCAGTTTTACACACAATCAGAAGGTTACATTTGTGTTGTATTTTTGCTTCAGGCAACACAAACACAACGTAAGATTTTTACATATACAGAAATCAGATGTCAGGTAAACTTAAGATGTAGTCAACAATGTGAAGCAACACTTATAGTCAGACCGGGTGAGCCAGAATTGGTTTTGTGTAGTATGGAGAATGTTAATTAAGAAATTTTGCATAAGAAGCTGGTGGTAGATTGGTGTCTATTTTAGATTCTTCAGCTTCAGCAGCCTGGCACCACTCAAGTCACCAAGAAAGATGGAGTGACAAAGAAGGAGCAGCATTAAAAATGAAGGAAATAGAGGCTAAGCATGAAGATAAATTGTCATTGTTTAAAAAATATGAGAATGAAAGGAAGAATTTTACCCATCAAGCAAGGGAGTGACACCCTTGGTAAAACTGTATTGACTACCTATCTGCAAGAGATCATTTGTTTTCTTTTCTCTTTGCAAAAATTACTACATCATCCATTTTTTTTTCTCTTCTGAAAGTATAGCTCACTTTTATTGTGGGCAGGGATTCTGATATTTGGCAGTCAAACATTTGTGTGTATGTCTGTCACACATAAGCCTCACTCTGAAAGTGCTGGGAAATAAAGACCAGAGAACTCAGGCTTTGAAAAAGTGCACGGGAAAAGAAACTACCAGTTGTAGTGGACAAGTAGCGTGAATATATAAGAAAGATGTTAAGATGCTTTGGGAAGCAGAGTGGTTTTTGTCCAACATCACTGCAACATTAGATTTTCCATTCCTGTAGCACATCCTACCACCTCTGGGAAGACATCATGGCTGATGAGTTATTAATTGATTCTGTGAGAGTAGAATTAATCTATTTTCAATATTCACTTTTGGAAGAGATAGCAGTCAGAGTAGCAAATGTAACACCAACAAGGACAGGTGTCACACTTTATTGAAAGTGGATCACAAGATCATCTACAATGTCCTTGGTATTTCCTATATCAAGGCGCTAATGAGAATCACATTCCTAATTTCTGATGATGTAATTTCATTTTTAATTTCTATTCACAGACTGATAATAATCCACAAAACTATGTAAAAAAAAAGTCTATGGACTTATTTCCTCTTTTTTCTCCAACGATTAGTCTAAACTAAGCTACACAAAAATACTCCATTTACTGGTATCTGGTACCCTTATGTAAAATAATGTGTCATTTATCACCATGGCTTGTAATCTGAAAATATGACTGGGGAAATGATGAAGACCAAAATAGCCTTTTACAGTCTGTAGGTGGCCAAAAAATTCTGCAGCTATATTCCATAATACTCCTTGCTGCCGTGATTTGTTTCTCAAGAGCTCTTGTCAATCCACTTAAAACTCTCACTCACATGGGCCCAAAGAGAGACATGGGGGTTTGTTCAAATTTTAACCAAATATAGATATACATTAAAATCCCTGTTTCCACATGTAAACAAGATATCCGCAATTCCATAAATTCTACACATATTTTTACTTTGAAATTCTGGGCTTTTCAAATCATCTCAAGGCTTGGAGAATTTAAACCCATATACATTGAAACCTAAAAGCAAAGAATCTCAAGCGAAACTGGGAAATTCATAGTCTTAATATCATTCCTTAATCCTCAATTTTTCATGCAGCCTGTATATCATGTTCAGTACTGTTATTATTTATGGTAGTCTGTAAATGGCTTGCATCTCATTAATGGGTATTTTTAACTTAGGAGAGAATTTGGATAAAATTTTAACAAAAGATTTTAAATACTCTCAAGGAAATTATCAGCATTATCTGCCTTAGTAATTAATTTATTAAAATCAACTATCACAAATTAAAAGAAACAAGTAACAAATCATAGGCTATAAATAGTAAGACCTAATAAAATTATCAATTATATTTTTCTGTTTTATTCTCAACCAAAAAAAAATTATCATTGCTTTCTCACAGTTATTCTATTTCTTCACCAAAAGGAGATAAAATTCCCCTATGTGCATTTAAAAATCAATTGTAAACACTGCAAAGTTTGATTTTTTTTTCCAATTTGGAAGAAAAATAACTCATAAAAATATAATTTGAAAATTACTAATGTAAATTCTGTAGAATTTATGAGTCTCCATAAGAAAACTAAAATACAAAATATTGCTAAGGATGGGAAAGAATTTATTTATTCACAGTTTCTGAAGTGATAGTTAAAAGATGAGACAGCGTATTTCAAATCTGGAATGTGATCTTCAGGTAACTTAATTGTTTAAGGCATTTTGAAATATATGTGGGTGCAGCAACAGTTTATAAAAATGATTGGTATGTTCCTGGCATTAAAGATCATTTGTACATATTTGAGGCAATGTTTGTGGATAGAAGTCTCAGCTCCAGAGCTGAAACCACTTTGCAAAGTGTAGCTTAGGTACACAATTTCTCCCTTTACAGATAATCCCTTGCAAAGGGGTATTAGGACATGGTCTGCCCAGCATCTCCAGCCTGGCCCAGGAGCGTGCCTGTGGGAGGATGAAGAGAGAAAGGACTATTTAATCAGTAAATGCTTTCAGATGGCTTAGGTTTTTTTTTCTTTCACATTTGTAGCTCCCAGAGAAGGGATAAAAAGAAGCTGCTTCCATGACTGCCAAAGAAGTGGAGGGTTGGTTCTGCCTGTGGATGAATGAGGCAAGCCTTCCCCTCTGGAGCTACCACAGCATCCCTCCAAACCTTCAATAGGAAGGACAGCTGCTTCAGCTCTGATTTTCCTCCTCAGTTTCCCAACAGCAGTGTGGTGCTCTGTGAATGAATTCAGTGTTTGCTGTAAATGCAAGAAATGGTAGCTGAACTGCAGAGTAGGGAATGTAGGTGTCTCTTGATGTGGGGAGCATGCTAGTGTATGTATGCTGAGCACTGTGCTGATACTCAGTGTGTATGAAAAAGTAAGAACCTGGCCTGCCTGGGCTGTCCTGTAAAAGCTAAATGGTTTTCTGTCACAATGCATGAGGTTGCATGCATGACCTGCACCTAACCCTAGGGAAACCATCTGGGCTCTGGTAGCTGTACCATTTTCTGTTGTTTCTTGCAGAAACTGACTCCAGGTCAAAACTGTGTGACTTTACTGCATGAAGGAGTCAGATAATCCAGATCCTTTGCTGCTGAATAAATAGGAATTCCTTTTCTATCTATCAGTCTTGAAATTTTGGGGGTTTTCCTGCCTCTCCCAGCCATGAATTAACAGCTCAACAGCTGTGAAATAGTTCCCAACATCACTGTGTGCTTCTCCCACCACTCTTGATGAATATAGACATGGTTCTTACTCACACAGCTCCCAATAGTCCAGTTTTGTAGAGCTCTGTGACGCTGGTCTTGCTCAGCCCTCATCTCATATTGCACAGCCCTTTCTTCTCAGCACAGCCTGTCTCTGCCTTTAGGCCAGCTTGGTTAGCTATCTGTCAGAAAGGATACTGTTTGCTGCCTGAGTGTTTCTCCATGGTTTCCAGGGACCAAAATGGAGATAAAGGACAATACTAGAAATGCAATTAAAAGCACACTTTTGGTTTGGTTGTTATTTTTCTTTTTAAGCAGTCTGCTTTTAGTCACAGTAAACTAATGTCAACCTCCCTGTTTCAGTCGGACACAAATTGTGTAACTAGCAGAGCTTTGTATGGTCCTATCTCCATTCTTTGGAAGAAGCACACCTGGGGACTCCTCTGCCTCAAAGTGCTGCTCCAGAATTACAGCTGAGGGATTTGTAGGACATACATTGCAGGACACTTTCCTGCAGGTTGTCAGGCTGCTGTGAGGCTCAATGGTCCCTGGGGACCAGGCTGATACAGTGACAAAGTCAGGTCCAAGGTCAGGCTGGGAAAAAAGACTTACAGATCAGGGTCTAGTGTCCTCAGGGCCCTTGTGGATGATTCAAATAGAAAATACAGTTCTTTACTTCTGAAGTAAGTCTACTCCCAGACATCCCTATCATGAAGGTTTTCTGTTCTGTAGATGTGTGTGCCAGATTATCTCTCATTACAAAAACATGAAGGCACTAAGCTGGAGTTTCAGCTCTGATACAGCATTTCCCAAGAGCTGTTGATTCCAAGGCAAAGCAAGCCCTTATGCAATTCCAGCACTGTTTTTCTCACAGAAAAAACTACCCACAGCATCTCCTTCAGAAGCCATGAACAGAGTTTTTTTAATTAGTATAAGAAACACACAAAATTTTTTCTGATTTTTGTACAGGGAAGAACATTTTGTCATGGTACCTTTGAAGTGTTCCTACTGAGAGGCATTCAGCAGCAATGAAACCTAGGAATGAATTTTGATTATCCACATCTACTTGTGTTTTACAGTAATAATCTGCCTTCCAAGTGTTACCTCTCCGTAACTATTCCGTAGTTTTAATATTTTTTTCACAGAAATAAAATAAGTGATAGAATAAATGTGGTGGGTTTTTTTCAAGTTATAGGTCTGCTAAAACTAAGAATGACATCTTCATCCAATGAGTCCCATATCAGTGCTCTGGTCTTGCTGCCTACATTATCCTCCCCTTTCCTGGAGGAATCTCCCCTGACCCAGGCAATTGCAGGAAAGCCTTAGTCACACTTGCAGACAGGAAAGAAACAACATTAATATAGTATATATAAATGCAACCAATCATTTTAGCAATTCCTTATAAAAGGAGCAAAAATAAGTGCAGAATTGCAAAAAATATTGCAAAAAATATTGCAAAAAATATTGCAGAATTGTAGCCTTAAAATCTTGATGCCATCTTTAATAATCCATTTTCTCTAGAAACAGCATACAACCTATTTTCTGTCCTTCATGACATGGAAGTTGTTCAGATGATCAACTTCTATCTGAATCTCAATTGCTGACTTTTTCAAATTTTCCAGTTTTGTGCCCAGTAGCCATTCATTAGCTCATATAGGCACTTTTCTTTCTTTTGCTACAAATGTGTGTGAAAAAATAGTTTATTCTCTTCTGTACATATTTACTTATTTTATTAGACGGTATCATAATGAAAGGTTGACTGACAAATGAAACTAAGTTCTATTTAAATAAACCAAATTAAATTATTTATTTATTTCAAGAGAGTAAATTTACTCTTAAGTATATTCTGAATCTGTTTCTCCCTTAGTAATACCTACCAAAAATGATCTAGTATTATCCATAGATATGATAAAAATAGCCATAATTTAATAGGTACTCAAATATTAATTGCAGCTTGTTCATGATGAAAACAAACCACTTGTCAGTGTGTAATAGCTGAACACTGTAGTTTTTATAGGCTAATTAGCCTTCAACATGGGTCTCAGTTTCAAAAAAAAAGAGAAGAGTAGGCATGCATCTCAAAGCATCTTATTTTTCATTGGACATTTTGCTTGGAGACTAAGTATAAATGGGTCACAGATCTATCACAAAGTTATTAAATCCTTAGGAAAACCCATCATGTGTAGGTTTGCGTTGCTATTAAATAAATATGAATGTCTGTCTTTTTTTTCCAAGTGGCAGTAGTCAGCGAGTTAGATTTTTATGCCAACACTATTGTGAATGCTTTAAAGAAGTGTTAACTCTGTCTTTTACTTAATTTTAAAGGAAAAGATTGACTTAACATTTGTTTCTGACTTTTGATTAATAGCTTGTAAAATAAACAAAAATCACAGAATTTGCATGATGTCTGATAAGAAGCTAGCAGAGTTTTAAATATATACAATGCATGTATTTTAGAAGTCAAATCTTTTGGGAATTTTTAAATTGTATAGGACAAGAAATAAGGAGAAAGTACATTTTTATTTGGTAGGAAATGCTGTGGTGTTGATAAAATACCTCAAAATTTTCCAGAGAAATAAAAAATTCAGAAACTTCTGCCTTAGCATCAGTGGAAAAGTTTATAATATTTTCTTCTTTAATTTAGTATAGTAAATTTTTTTCCTAACAAGATAAAAATTTAAGTATTCTCTGTTCTGATAATACTCCTTTGTTTTGATGCTTACTTCAAAACACAATTCTGTAAATCTGAGTTGGTGCCACTGTGGCTGTCCACCAAAATGATAAATGATAAATTTATAAATTTGATAAAAGTTATTTTTTGATAAATTGTTTTTTCTGCAACAGAAGCATTATATCAAAACAAACAAACAAACAAAACCCCCCCACAAGAAAAGAAAATTGACTAATTCTGTTTATAGAAAAAATCTATGGACCATTTTATGTACTGTTCATGAAAGGTTTTATGAGTGACTGACATCTGAAACCAAGATAGTATTGATGGGTGTTGATCTGTATCAAAGCTTCTCAGTTTGTAGCAAACTGAAGGCTGGAACAATCTTGTGCAGCAGCTCCCATACAGGAGTTGTATGTACAGTTGCCAATAGCCGAATAATTTGCTTTCAACAACTGTGCTGATTAGTTTTAAAGGCTTTACATTAGCATGCTGACTCCTTCTCTGCTGTGAGAAATGATTGTTCACCTGAAGCCATTTCATGGAGAGAGAGACACATTTTGACAGACTGGAACACTGAGGGGGAAAAAAAGGAGTCAAAGCTGAAATATGGCAATTTTTGTTCTAAAGCTTATTTTGGATAAAAAGAGAGGGGTTCACATACATAACCTATCCCTCATGTTCTTTCTGATGCATCAGGCAAAATGCTCTGTCTGGTCTTTATGGTACTCTTGTTTAAATTACGAGTTTTGCTTGTGGCTTCCTCTGGTCATGAAATGGTTTAATACTCCTGGATCACAGAGGAGAATCACTTAGGAGATACTCCACAGCCTCTTGTGATTAAGTACCCTATTAAAACTACAACCCAGACATGAAGATCCTGTAGAGAGACTCTGAAGGCTGACATTTGCAGTTTAAAAGGATCTTAGAAAACCTCTTACATCTGTCTGGCAAACTTAGATTTATTCACATCGACCCTCCTGAACTTGATATTCTAGCCTGAGCCATAATCCAAGATCTTTCATGAAACTCTGTTCCCCCAAGCCTCCTTAATATCGCCACCTCCTAGATAATGGGGCTTAAAGTCTTAAGACATCCCAAGTTCTTTTAACCCTGAGCTATTTTGCAGGATTCACTAAGCTGCATGCTGCTCAAATACTAACAGCCCAGATGCTGTCTTTAGGCTGTTTTCTTTTGATATTGCAGTCAGTGAAATTCTCTGTCCACTGTTGCTCATTCAGAGTGTGAAAACATGAATGCTTATTAACATAGTTTATCCAGCTGTGTTTAAGACTCCAAGAAGGAAAGAGCAGTAGTACAATACAGAGCTCTTCACAGAATAATTATGGGAATAATTATGGTAATTTTTTAATGGTGGGTGGAGAGGGTTATGGGGAGCTGTGTGCATGCATGCAACATACACAGTACAGGTCCCTGAAAATCAATAATCATGGCTCTACTATTCTGAATACAGCAAAATACTGTAGTTGCAAAAGAACTCTGAAATACTGATTGCTAAAGTGTTAGTGTTGTTCTCATTGTCTTTAATTCATACCTAAATAATAAATAAAACCATTACTTCTTAAAAGAATTTACACAAAATGAAACATAAATATCCAATGATACCTGAGTAAAACATTTCATAAGTGTTTCAATGCTGACAGCACAAACATCAATTATCTAATCTATATATTGTACATCTATGGACAAATGTCCTCCAAAGTATGAAAATGCCATGTAGTGGCAAGTTGGAAATCAGGCTGGAAATGATGAAACTACATGGACTTGCAATTTAGAAAGTTGTCTAAAAAAAAGTAAAAAAGAAAATATATTAGACTGATGACTCTTATGGGCACACTCTTTACCAACAATGACAGTTGTGCTTACAGGCTCCCAGAAATTCTCAGGACTGAAACTTCTCAAAGTATTAGGAGAATCTAAAAAAAGAGACAAAATTACTTATTCTTTTAAAACTTCCAATTGTAAGTTTTTTAAGTATTTCTAACAATTGGTTTGTATTTATAAAATGGCTTTTAAAAGCATTATCTGTTCGTCATGTGTGACACTGATGTGATTCCATATAGGTGAGTCTTAGATGATAATTAATTCTTTGTGATTACGAAATGGATATTCATTTGGGATTACAACTCAACATTATTACTGTGAGTTCATAAATTTATCCCACTAAATTCATCAAAAAAAACCTCTGAAAAATTAAAATTGCTACTTTTTCTCTGTCAGTTCTATGAAAGACTTTCATCAATCAGACATTTTACTAAAAAGATGTCAATTAGAAATTTCCCTATAGTAAAACAGTACTATAATAAACAATATGCAATGTGGTTTTAGTGTTACAGCACTTAAGACGAGTAAAGAAAAGAAACTTTGCTCCATGAATATTGAGAAATTGCTGCATTAATATTTTTTTCACATGCTAAAAATTAAGGAGGAAACTCATATTTGTTTTTATGATTTTGATTCAAAGCCTATGTGAATCAATAGAAATTATTCCCCACTTATACATAATTGCCTGATGGTCTGGATGAAGGAAGTATTGGTTTTCTGATCTATTTAATTTGAGGATGAAAGACCTGATCCCACATTATCAGAAAGAAGGGCTTGACATGAAACCCTCACCATTTCTCTGACTACCAAGCAACAGGATTCCTGTCTCAACAAGGTCCCATTTTATAGTCAAAATGAACATTTCAAAAGAATTTCAATTAGCAGAAATATCCACTTGTTATGGAGTAGTTGAAAACAAATCCCCAAACCTCAGAAGCTGCTGTTAAAGAGAATTGTTGTCAGCTCTGCTATTACCCACAAAGGCTTTTGAATCAGACCTATTATCCCTTTAAACTCTTTATGTGTTTCCCATGAGCAGAGGACAAAAATGAAAATGGAAAGCTCTGTGCATCAGTGACCTAGATCAGACTACTGAGTTTGTTGCTAGAACAGTAAAATATCACTGTCCAAGTTGTCTTTCTGCCAACAAGTGCTGAGATAACAGGAAAAGATAATACAAAAAGATGATGTGTGTGGGGTGGGGAGTAAATATTTATTTTCTTATAGAAAAATGTACTTAAAATGTATATAAAATTTTATCTCTACTTAGTGGCAAACCATGAAAAGCTGGATGCACCACTGCTACCTCCTAGTTCCCAATATTATTTCCTAAAAATCTACTGAAAGCACTGGAAAGCAAACCAAACTATTTGCCAGCTCTGCCTTGGAACAGCTTCTGAAAGGCATGAGTAACCTTCTTTCAGAAGGGGACAACATTAGTTTCCCTCCAGCCAGGCTGGCAGCTGCTATAAGCATTCCTGTAATTTAAAAGCCTAGTTTACTGAATTCTGTGTGGGAAACACTGATAAATATCTGTGGGCAGGGGGGTACAGACAGATGTCTACCAATTTGTAGCACTTTTTATTCTTCAGGTTCTGAAAGATATTTTTATGTCTCAGGTGTACCTAAATTGAGTCACTTGTGATGGTGAATCCAACTGTTAGATTACCTGTTAGTTTTTGGCACACAATACAATAACTGCAGCAATTCCTTATGCTTAGAAGATGAGATGCTCACTTTGTGAGTACTGGAAACTATGGTAAGTACCAGTTTCTTATTAATGGTGATCACTGTGCATTTATTAATTTGGTATTTGACACACACAGAGAAATTAATGCAAACAGCTATAGCAGAAAACTGAAAAATGGCTACAAGCATTGTGATAGTAACAGTCACAACTGCTTTGTTACTCCATTTCAAAACCTGTAAGACAGTGATAGTGTCAAAATTCATCCCTGAGATAAAGGAATTGTATGTGCAAAATACTCTAAAATCAGATGTTAATGTTCTGTTTAATACACTACAAACGATCTGGCCTTTTTATCTCCTTTCTTCAAAATATTAACAAAATTAAAGTTGTCCTGCTGTTTTGCCTAAAAGAGACATTTTAATTCAGATGTCAGCAGTGATATCTGTTGTCCAACAAATGAGAAAAAAACCAGTATGTTCCAGTCTTTTTAGAAAGAATTTGAATATGATTGAAGTCTCTGTAGATAAGGATTTTGTGTTTTGGAAAGTATAAAGAGATAATGAAGCAAATGATTCAGTATCTCAGTATAGCAGATGCAATAAAAAAAATAAATAAATACTATCACCAGGAGAAAAATGTTCTTTTTTTGAATATGCATTTTGCCTACGTGTGCTATCAGAACACATTCTCTTTCTAATGAGAAATATTGATGTCTATCATGGTAAAAGGCAGCCAAGTCACACACGCAGACATACACGAGTGCAACTTTATACGTAATTTTCATGTACATAAATGTAAAAAAAAAATCTATGAATTACATATTAACCCTACACATGTATAAAATCTTTTTGGTCCTTGAAGAAAATATTCAACATAACATTATTCTTAGAAGATGACTGAATTATCCCGAAGTTACGCTGAGAGAAAATGAGATGAACCGAACCCTTTGACTGTTTCTTTTACTGCCTTTGGTTTAGTGCTGTAAAATGGATGTTGCATTTACAAGGTTTTACTGGCTCTATTTTTTTCAAAGAAAGAAAAATGCCTCTGCAGTGGTGCTGTCAGAGTCCCGTAGGGAGTGCACTTGGGCTGTGTCTGAAGAGCAGAGCCGATGAGCATCCTTGCATGCCTGGAGTCCCAGTCCTCAGACTCTGATCACAGATGTGATGCTGCTCCCCTGGCCTCATCACCCACCCACTCCTTCTCACCCTTGGGGATGAGGACGTAGGGGAGTGAGAGAAGGTGGTGCAATTCTGGGTCTGTCTCTGGTATCATCTGGGATCCTGCTGAGCAAATAGATTCTTGGACAATCTCCTTGAGCCCACTGGAGTCGCTGGGAATTTTTCAAGCAAACACCTGTCTCGAATTCTCCATATGACAGTAGAAGTCAGACTAGAAGACATAGAAAGGAAATTTTTAACTCAAGAGAAGTATACTTTAAACCACAAGTACTCAAATGGCCTTAGGCTCTGAGAATTTTCAGAGTAGTTTAAGACCAAGACCTGTATTTGTTATGCCAGATATATTAAATTTTATATTATTTTAGTAGATCTTTAGATTCTGACCATTTACAACAAGCTAAAGCTTGGACTTGGAAAACAAGCCAGGCAAAAACTTGGAATATATAAGTCATACTGAAAAAACACATTTCAGTCTCATCAGATTACTAATTTCAAATGGAAGTCTGTTCATTAAAATGTTGTTCTCAGTAACACAATGTTAATTTTCATACAGCAGAGATGGTGATAGACTCATTGCTGGATGACAATTAGTAATTGATCTAGTTTCAAATCCCACTGGTGCTCGGAATAGTCTGTAATGTGCTTAATCTGTTAAAAATTGCCAAAAATAGTTTATTTTCACGGTTTCCAAATCCCAGTAATACATATGCTATTTTCATCAAAACTTGCACAGTTGCTTCTGTCTAGATAGATAATTAAAACTTGAAAGATAAGACAACTCCCAACCAATGCAACATTTTTCTAGATTTAGGCCATATCATTATAATCAGTACTTATTATATTTAATGCCTTTTTTGACCTGATTTGATAACTGACATACTGGGATCTCAAGCTATTATGCTACTACCTCATTCCATCTTTTTTAGGGAATCAAATAATTAAATAGGAGTAAATATTAAATCTGGACAAGATTTTTTTATTAGTTTATTATTTATGCAAAATCTTCAACTGCTGTGACCACTCATTTTCAAGAATTAAAAAAAATAAATTATGGTCTTCGTTTTTAGGACAGGTCTTTGAACAATTTCAAATGGAACACTATTGAAAAAAGAACACAATCTGATTGATTAAAACTTCTCCAGTGACACAGAGCAGGTTGGCTGAGCATAGCTTATGGCTTTATTAATGTAACATATTCACTATTTTAATTTCAAATGCACTACTTTAATTTTGGGGAAACCTTTTGTAGTAAGTAGCAGTCTCTAAATACTTACCCATAAGGCTGCTTACAGCAGTCTACCTAAATTATATGAGGATAGTCTGCATCTCAGTGCACGGAAGTGCTCCTTTTATTAGCACAAACAATTAAAACTGAGATATTGTATGACAGCTGTGAAAATTGTTAATAATTAGAAACCAGTAAATGACTGCTGTGTCATGACTCTGATCTCTGTACACTCATCCTCACCTTGAAAGTATTTCAGATTAAAGGTAAAGGAAGAAGAAAGAAGATTTTATTTGAATCCATTGCCTCTGGGAAAATGATGCTGGAAGTAAGAACACGAATGATATCTTTTTTCCTTGGGGGTTTGTCAATAGTTGTGTTACAGCCAACACTAGAACTGTCAGATAAATGAGTCATTAAGAATTCAACTTCAAGACAGGGAGCTAAGTTTTTCTGCAGGTGCTGAACAGCCAATACAATCTCAAAGAGAAGTAGATGATGTTAGTCATAAATGCATATGAGCTCCTTTGCAAAAAGGCTGGAAGAAATCATAGGATGCCAGCTACCAAGTGGAGTGAGGTGGATGGAAAGTGTAATTGTCTTTGGTGTGAAAAGATGTGCCTTCCCATAGCATTTTGCTCCTGTGGATTTTTATGAAAACCTACTAAGACCTTAAAAATACAATCCTGCAAGTCCATCTCAACAGATAGTTTTAAAGACATGTGACACCATTTCTGAACCATGGTTGCTTACATCATTAAGGTAAGAAAAACAACCAAAAATTGTAGATTTGGAGCTACAAGGGCTGTTTTACTTCTAGTAAAAAAGACAAACTGTCATCAGATAGAGTCTCATTTAAGGTAGCAAATGGTTCACTTTTGAAGTAGACTATAATTGTCTCGCGTTTACTCACTGGAATTTCTGCCATGAAGTAAACCCAAAAATACATATACAAAGTTTTATTAAATATTCATAGGTGCCTACAATGTGAAAAACCAGTCCATACAGCAATCTATCTTCCCAACCTCCTTTTAACTTTTTGCACAATATGTATATAGCTAGCAGATCATGTCAGAGGTTGATAGCAAGATAGGAAGGAAAAAAAATCCCATTAAAAATGTAGGAGATAATATTATTTCCTAAAAAAGGTTAGGTGAGCAATAATTACTTGATAGTAAAAGCCAGATTACTTTCAACTGCAGCTGCATTTCACGTATCTAACTTTGAAAGCAAAATACCTCAGCAGTAGACTCTGTTAACAATGTAACTATTATCCATGAAAGATTTGAATACCTATTTTCACAAACAGAAATGACATTACTATTCCCTAGACCATAAAAATCCACCTCCCATATCTTTTCTCTGGGTTCTTATTAAGAAGGGTACAAAAATAAACACGATTATACTATTCAACGTAACCAATGATTTTTAAACAAAGTCCTTGAACATCCTCTTTGGAAGGACAAACAAATATAATTAAAGCTAAACAAAAAAGACTTTTTCCGAGTTTCCAAAATTGAAAGCATGAGAAAAAAACTTTATTTTTCAAATTGCCCAAAGATGTGAAAAACCTTAGTACAAGACAACATTTGATGTCCCACATTGCAGAGGGAAACCATCATTGAGAAGGGACTGAATATACTGAGGGGCTCTCTCAGAACTGAACAGTGAGCTCAAATCTGGACAACTTTGGACATGATGGGGAAATCAGGTGATCTGATAAACTGACACTTTGTAAAAATTAAGCACTTAGCAAATTCAAGACCAAACAGCCTTCATTTTTCCCTTGACAGCTATGAAAATAGTGGGTTGTGAATGCACAGTGACTTTCCTTCAGTTTTAAGAAACCAATTCATCGAGATGTTAGAAATAACAGACTCAGTACCATGACAATTAAGCTGAAAAATAAAGGTCTAGCTCTTATCTATGGATATTACTGATCTGTGGAAAAGCACTTTGTTAGGTTTCTCATCTAAAGCTGTAAAGGGATTTCCATACATATTTATTTAGCTATAAGAATCTTTTTTGTTCTTTCCAGAAGCTATCAATTAGGACTACAAAAGGCATACCAGTGTTGTGCTACACCTGTCTTACTCCAGCAATCCAGCTATTCTGGTGATAAGGGGAAGTCAGTGTGGAGCGTGTGGCTGCCAGGGTGGCAGGTGCAGGATGCAGGTGCTCTCATTTCACTTCTGGCCACGATCCTCTCTGTGCCCAGGAGGCCACGGAGTCACCAAGGAGGTTAGGATGGATTATCTCAAGATAGCGTTGGCTTCCACAAAGAAAGATGAAATGATCCTGACAGCACTGAGGTGCAGAAGGCAGCATCTGAACACAAGGTAGGTTATGGCTCATTCTTCGCATCGCTCTAATTTTACCAGCAGTTTTAAACTGTCATGTTAATGAGTCCCTGTGCAAGATGTGTTATCCCGGTGTAGGATACTCTATTTAGCTGAAGCACCTGGGTTGCACATGAAACATCAGTGTTTTCCAGCATGAAGGGATTGAATGAAATGTGTGGAAGGAGTGAAATACCACATGGTCTTTCATGGACAACCCATACTGGTACGAAAAGCAAACACTTTTGGTAACTTATTTATCTCTTTCCTGTAACATTATAGTGATTTTCTTTGTATTGAAGGCTTTAGAACATGAATGCTTGATCATCTGTGTAACATTCCATGTTACTGTCTGCTAACAATGCAAATAGCTCTCATTTACTGTGGCCTTCTAAAGAAGTTAACAAAAGCTCAAATTTTGGAAAACAGTGCTTTTTTCCAGAAACATTTATGATTGCTTGTCACATATCTATGTTACATTTCTATTACATGGAGGTTTTGAAATTCTTTGACAAGAATAGATCTGATCTATTGCTGTGTATAGATGCTCAAATAAAAGAGTGTTGCTATGAAGGTAATATGTGTCCTGAAAATATCCTAAGCAAACAGATTGATTAGAAGTTTTGACTTCTACAAGCAAGCAAACAGGGAAGAGTTTGACTCATTGGTCTTGATTTTAGTACAAAGTCAGTCCATCCAGGAAAGGCAAGAAGAGCTTTTGTGTGTACAAAGGATGGGGGAAATAGCAGAATTAAAGCACTCTCTGAAGAATTGTAATATGAATATGCTCCAGTATGCAAGACATATATATCAAGAATGAGAGCCAGTCTGGGTGACAAGATGAAGTATGGTAATGTGCAGCTGAAAATGCCATAGAATGAAAATCTGAAATAATGATGAGTCAGTACTTAGATATAGTCCAGATGAACAAAAGGCAACCATGAGCACTGATAAGACATCACATACTTCATTTTATTCCTACGTTTCTCATTTTTAAAATATGTATCACCTATCTATATTTTTCTCTTAATTTTTTCTCCTTGGAGAAAATAAAAAACCTAATAGTAGTAATGATAATAACAATAATAAAAATAACAATGATAATAGTAATAACAATGAGAAGGAAAGACAGAGGAAAGAAAAAAACCCAAAAGAGACAAGTGATGCACTGTAAAATCCCTTGCTACCTGCTGTCCCATGCCCAGCTCATTCCCCAACAGCAATCACCCCCAGCAAGCTCCCCTCAGTTTATATACTGAGCTTACACTCTATGGTATGGAAAATCCCTCTGTCCAATTAAGCTCAGCTATCCTGGTTCTGTTCCCTCCCAGCTTACTGAGCACCTTTTCACTGGCAGAGTAAGAGACTCTGAGAAGTCCTTGACTCTAGCAGTACTTAGCAACAAATAAAACCATTGCCTTATCAACACTATTCTCATATTAAATCTGAAACACAGCACCATAGCAGCTACTAAGGAGAAAATTAACTCTATCCCAGCCAAAACCAGGACACTATTAATTTTCTAGAATATCAGAGCCTAAGAACTCTGGAGGGACTAATAATTGAGACATAGTCTTCTTCCAAGCTTCTTTGTGTTTTTACAGAATAGAGTAGTGCAATAGTTCCCTCTTTGTATTTTTAAGCAGCAACTTGTATCAGTGAACAGTGAGAAAAGGCACATTCTATATCATCCACACTGTTTCCAGCAGCTTATAATTTTCTTGTTTCTCTAGCTCTTGTTTTTAGGTCTCAGTCCTGTTACATGAGCATTAGTTGACTCCCAAGCTCTCTGTTGGTATGAAGCAGGAAATCCTACCAAAACAAACCCTAGGCATGTTTTTTCTCAACTTGGAAGTTGAGAAAAGTCACCAAAGTCCAGTTGCTGTGGTCTGTCCTCCCACACAATGCCAGGGGCTGTGAATCCCTGAAGTCCTCCATGCTCCTGTTTCACAGCACAAACACCCCGCTGTTTTGGAAGGTAGCACAGACCTGTGCATTGTTTAGCACATTTCAGATTAGGAAAAAAGCCCACACACATAACAGAAACTGTGTCCTAGGATGACAGTGGCTCTCCTTCAAACTTCCAGAGGACCCTCTGCCAAGTCTTCTATAGCTCAAGTTCAGCTCCCAGTCCACACAACCTGACTTGAGCATCTGTTCCTGAGAAGAGAATGTGGGTATGCATGCTCTTTAGGATGTGGCTTCAAAAGATAATCCACAATGTGCCCTAGTGGCCACTGTAAAAATATTATCAGTAGCTCTGTATATCATTATTTACACCAAAAAGCAGTATATTTTTCAGCTCTGAGTCTCTTAAAGATAATGATGATGATGATGATATTAATAATAGTTGTGATAATATATTGTATGATAATTATGGTACTAATTATATCAGTAGTAGTACTAATAATAATACTAGCACTATTGCCACTAATAAAGAACATCTTGATTTTCCTTCCCTTTATTTCTGAGCAAGATATACATAGTAGGCTGAAGAACCCCAAGTAGACTTAAGCCTTTGTTTCAAAGAGTGCTTTACTCTTTATGCAGGCTTCCCTATTCCACATATTTCACTATGACTGGAATAATCTATCTTCAGGATCCATGCCATTAAAGCATTTTCCTCAAAAAAGTATGATTTTATTTATATATCTCACCAGGGCTGTTGAATGTATGCTTATTCCTGTTCAAACAACTCTGTATTAATTCAAATAAGGACATTAAGGAACTTTAATAACATAAATTGCTCTTAGTATTTGATCCTCCAAGGTGACAATACACATAGTATTCATATCGTTTTAGACCCCAGTTATATGCTATTACCCAGAAGATGGTGTAGAGCCCATCATGAATGTGGTTGGAGTTTCCTGAAATTTGTAGCTACCTCTTGTAGTAATTCCTTGAGTAGTAACTCGTGGAATTATTGGACAGTCCAGGTTGGATGGAACCTCAAAAGATCATCTGGTCCGGCCTTTCATTGGAAGGGGCCTTAAATGAGACCCTCAAGTACCCTATCTTTTTATCTATCTATTAATTATTTACATTAATGCCCAGCAATGCCGTATAAATACTAAAAACCCAGAATATTCTAATATTGCAGAGTCTTGGTTGCATCCTGGATTTTGAAATATTTATTAATGGTTTGGTTTTGTTGTTGTTTTGTTTAATTGTTAGTCTCAGATTATGGGAGTGCCTTTGGATGGTTTGTCCTGATTGTCGCAGGTAAGGAATAGCTGCAGCTCAGAGATGTGAATTCTTGACTAACCTAAGTATCTAGTCGCTCCCACCTAATTTATATACCTAGAATTGGAGGTAACTTTGAAAACTTAATCCCTATCCTCAAAATTGTTTTTTTATCAAATTCATTAGCGTCAAACTCAATAGATTACATCAACAATCCCTTTTAAAACATAAATTATTAAACGCTTCAGGTGAGTCAGTGTAATTCATGCTTTTAACTGCAGCAAAGTCAAATTTTCAAAATACATTGAACATATTTTAATTGGACTCTTTATGGCAATGCCTGAGGCTTTGATAAAAATTCACAACTACAAGACATAAATGACACTGATAAATTCATTAGGTGACAGGCTGAAATGAAGAACAGAGGTGAAATTTCAAAATGTGAAAGACTTCCAAATTTGTGTCTCTATCCAGCAGTAAATCCATAGTTAAAAGTAACAAATAGTATTTCCAGGATTGATGCAAAAAGAGATCATCTCTTGTCTCCATGGGACAAGCAGATTATTCAGAAAACCAGAGAATAAATTAATTAGAATTATCAGCTCCACTGAATTAATTAAATGGTAAAGAAAAGGAAATTTCCACATAATGTGTGCCAGATTTTGTGTCTATGGGACCTGATTTCTAATTCTCTTACAGGAATAAATCTATGAAAGTAAATTGCTGAAATTGAATATGGTTGTTAATCTTACTCTCCTCAACCTTCCTTTGTCCTACACATACAATCCTTTGAGAAATCAGGTATTTGTGGACTTGGAGAGTCAGAGTGCCATGAGATATATGTCTGGATGTCATAATCATATTTTACTACTAAAAAAAATTACTTTCATGGAAAAAAGGAAGAGCTGCGACATCCTGGAAAATAAGAAAGCAGCCATTTGTGGATCGCAGGATACCAATAAGGAAATGAAAAGCATATTCTTAGAGCTTCCTTGTTTTCAAGCTAGAACAGAGCTAGACAAGTCTTTGGCTTAACGAGATATTAATGATAATATAAATATGTATTTTAACTGTCTGCTTAAACGATGGACAGGATGGCATTAAAAAAATGCAATACTCTGAACAAAGCTCCTGCGATGGTAATTACATCTAGTACATTACCTCATAAAAAGCAGTCGATTTGTGTAAGGGAATTAAACTTCAGTTTGAGAACTGTGTGGGTGTACACAAAATAACAAATAAAGAGCTACTCTTCTGATACTCTGTCAAAAAGCTTTAGCGGAAAAGTCCCCTCAGAGGACATTTATTTTTGAGACATTTAAATGTTGAATTATTCCCAGATTTTCAGCCAACCATTAAAGTTCATTAGAGTGCTGAATGCTGCATGTTCTGCATCAAGCCACAAACATACCACTTGTAAATGTTTATTAAAATCTCTAAGATACATTTGGAGTTTCCACTGAAAAATCTATTAGCAGCACAAAGTCTTCTTAAGCATCACGTTTTGGATGGGATAGTGAGGAATTAAATATCAAGTAATTGTAATTTAAACAGCTGTTAAAATGAGTATCTTTTCTGTGTCCTCCTAACAGTCTATCACTTGATTTCCTTCAGTCCAGCTAAGAATGAATTGTCAGAGAAGTGCAAAAATTTAAGCACTGTTGTGAATGAAGGTGCTCTTTTGAACCAGGGCTCAAAACTTAAAATTGCATGTTTCATCAGCGCCTACCCTTGAGCCATGACTGCAGTAAAAACTGTTATCTTTGGGGTCAGGTGTTCATGCCTTTAAGGACAGCCACAGCAGCTGCCAAGTTTTCTAGACATAACCGCTATTGTTTCTCATGATGTTTTTAGGACAGAGAGGCAACATATTTTCCAAGTTTACCAAAATATTTTGTTCCAAGAGCTAGATCCATTTTTAGGACATTTAAGTCATTGCCAAGCACAGCAGCTCAAAAACTCTCTCCTGCGCTCTCCTTTGCTCATTTGAAAATGTTTTGATCATCATGAATTCTGAAAACTGTGATAGTTAATAACCTGCAGACAAGATTAATGACTAATGAGTCTTAGTTCTGAAAATGCTTCAGGGTCTTGCCAGATGAGGAACAAATGTCATATAGTGAGTATTCTTTTGCCCAGTTATTAGGAACAAGAATTGAAACAACCTACCCAGAGAAGTGGTTGAGTCACCATCCCTAGAGGTGTTTAAAAGATGTGCAGATGTGGCACCTGGGGACATGGCTTAGGGGTGGACTTGGCAGTGCTGTGTTAGTGGCTGCACTTGATGATCTTAAAAATCTTTTCTAACCTACATGATTCTATGACTGTATTAAAATATTGTCACCGTATTTTCTTCTGTCCTATAACAGCTTGTCTATGTAGAAACCTTTTTGAAACTATGCCTATTATATACTTAAGTTAATCAAAATAAACTCACATAGTAAAAACACTAATCATAGTATTTCTTCTTCCAAGGCAAATTTAGATGAATTCCCTGAAACAAATGTTTCCCAAATGATGCTTGACCTTCGGATGTATCAGGTTATTCAAAATAACTTCAGGATTACCACAGAATTCAAAGCCGAATTGTAAGATTGCTTTAAAAATTGTGATGTTATTGTCCAAATCACGCTTTTCATTATTAAAAATCCATGTTTACTTTTTTAGAAATATGAACAAATGCAATGGTATCATAAGACGAAGCAACACCCGAAAGATTGTAGTGTAGATAGCAGGTTATTCACTGAAAATATGTAAAGAAGAGGAATAAATTCCATAAAAATCCTATATTTTTGTTTAAAATTGTGCACTATAAAACATGTTCTTTGAAATAAATTAAATCTCCTCTCACCCTTAGCACTGCTTTTATTCTCTTTAATCTGAATAGTATTTCCTTATCTTATTACTTTACAAAATTACAGCTTTGTTTTAACCAGTACTACAGCTACACATATAAGATCTGTCAAAACACCGTGGAGTAGGTAATGGAGAGGAAGAGAACATTTCAAATGAACTTTTAATGACAATAGAATTTTCAAGATATCTTTAAACAACACAAAAAATGCTAAAATATTTTTTTCTCGTGTCATATTGACATATGATTTGATTGAAGTCGTATATCTTTAAAATGTGTGTAACGGTCACTCGTTTTAAAATTACTCTGTGTGTCCTACATTTTGTTACATACCATTCCTTATATCAGTTTTTCTTGAGTGCTTAAAAGAAACTTCATGTATGATTCTATCAAATGTTATCTTCTTTCTTTTATTCTGCAGAAAAATCAATATCCACAGCTTTCTTATTGTATTGGCTTCATGCAATGTGTTCTATTCCTACATTTTCTTATTCTCTAATATCAGTATTGACTTAACACCTTTTTTAACAACTAATCTGCTGCTTTATGTTTTAAGTGAAAATGATTCAGTCCCCTATGTTCAATGTGAATGTAAGTGCACAGAGTAAACACCACCACTTATGGAGAAACATTTCTGAATTGTTGGAGGGAAAAAAAAATCAATTTTTAACACCACATGCAGCTGGGCAAAACTGGTATTTTGTAATTGTTCAAAGCGGATACTTTTATACTATTTAATTTACTGTCTATAAATAATTATTGCAAAAGGTAAGTTAAAATTGTTAATCAAATAAAAATTACAGTTCATGTCGCACAGGAATAAAATACTGTTCTAAGAATTTTGAGTGCCTATTTTTTTGAGAGTGGAGGAAAAAGAAAAGTAATAATGAGGTGTGCTTCCCTAGATATTGCTAGTATTGTGCATTATGCTTTTATATGATAACTTTTGCACAGAAGATCTTTTGATGTTATTAAACCTCACAGATGGTAGGTTTTGCTCCCATTTATAACTGCTGTGACTCTCAGTAGGTGTGGAGAGATTTTTGTATCAGTGGCTGCTTAGCTTCTTCTCTGGAGCAAATCAGTCTTCTTCTTAGGCAAAATTATTCCTCGCAAATTTCTATGCCTTGGTTCTCAAGGTATCTTTTAGTAAGATAGCAAGATATTCTCTCATGGATTTGTGCTAATAACAGAAGAGATGTCATTGCTATCAAATGCATAAGCATGAATTTTATCATATCCAACTTTACCCACCTAACATGTAGGTACCTGATCTATCATAATAATGTAGATAAATTCACAGAGAGTGAGCTATCTCCAAAGGACAATTCATCTTATGCACTGTGAATACCTACCTAGGGATGAGAATAGTAGCACTGAAGAGGTTCATTCATCTCTGTTGAAGGAATCCACATCACTAGCATAGATTAGGCAGCTAATTTTTAGGTGGCTAATATTGGCTGAGATGATTCAACCCAGGTGATGAAGTAGCATTCTAGGTCACTGTCTAAGTCATCTGTATTATGCAGTAGCTGTAATTCCTGCTGATATTACTGTATCTGATCAGCAACCAGTCCCACTCTAATGTATCTGAGTAGGAAATTTAGAATTAGAAACATCATCAACTGAAGCCTTTCTTTTTCTTAAGCTTTTTGTTTGTCTTTGGTAAGCAGAAACTGGCTTTGTGTTTATATCATTCCTCTCCTTCTCATATGCTGGTTCTAGATCATCCATCTTTCTATGCTGGAGCAAGGAATTATTCCAAATGTAATACAACATGCCAGAATAGTCTGATGGCTCCCAGATGAAAGACCATACAGTTTCTTAGCTGTACTCTTCATGAGTCTTTGATGTATTGTTTCTCCTAGCCTGCATGCTGCAAAACTACAACTGAGGACTGAATTTTGCTTTTTTTCTGGTTGATGATCAGATCTATGGCAGATTACTACCTGACAGTATTTAAATTTTGGCAAAATATTGCTATTCTGCACAACAGTAAAGTGATATAGATTGAGCTAGAAAGACCCCAATGACAGTCACTTAATATATGGTGCCAGAATGTCCTTTGTTTTTCTTTGTCAATCATCTCCTGTCTTATTTGTAGGGGTTTGGGTTTTAAGAAAATTTGATGTTCAAATATTCTATGTTCAAGTGTCTTACATTCTGTGGACAACCATGAATTTGGACACATGTCCTTGGAAAATAGACTTATTGATTCATTATTTTGCTAATAATGCACTTCTCTGTATAATGCACTTCTCTGTGATTCAGGGTTTCACTAATGTTGAGGTGTTTTTTCTAACTGCTTATTTTACTGGTCCCCTTGTGGTTAAGCTTGAATAAACCACAAAACCAAGAGCCCCAGGGACACAGCAACTACAAAAGCCATGCCGAGTGGAGCACTGCATTACCCCAACATTGTTCCCTCCACACTTTGTTTCTTGCACCACCCAGAGGCTGACTGCCTAAGTCTCAGCAAAAGCCTGATTTTACTGCTTCCATGAGGGTAAAGGTTATGATTAGGAGTAGGCTTGAAAAAAACAGCAAAGCCCAAATCTCCAAGAACACCGCAACTACAAAAGGAATGGCAAGTGAAGCACGGCACTGCCCCAACATTGCTCCATCAGAAAACTTTGTCTTCAAACCAACCACAGGCCAGGTACAGCTGACAGAAAAAGCTTGATTTTACTGATCCCCTTAGGGTTAGGGTTCTGCTGAGGGTAAGAGTTCAAAAGCCCAGAGCTTTTGAAGGCACAAAGCCCAGCGTTCCAGGCACACTGCAACTGCTAAAGACATGCCAAGAGGAGCACGGCACTGCCCCAACATTGTTCCCTCTACACTTTTCTCCTTGGCACCAGCATCAGTCAAAAGTTCTGTTTAGTTCTTGGCTCAGGATTAGGGTTACTCTTAGGGTTAAGGTTGAGGAAAGCACAAAGTCTAGAGCTCCAGGCACACTGCAGCTGTAAAGGGCATGCCAAGGGGAGCATGGCACTGCTCCAACACTGCTCCCTCCACACCTTTCTGCTTTGCACCACTCGTGTGCTTTGCACCTCATCAAATTGCTGCTTTTACTGCTCTGCCTAGTTTTAGCCTTACGCTTGAGGTTAGACTTGGGAAAACCATAAAGCCTAGACCTCCATACGTGTGTCAATCACCAAAGACATTTAAAGAGGAGTATTTCCCATTACATTTGATTACAACTACTTCATTTCACAATTATCTTTTATTTCTTTAAATTGAATTTCATTTCATTAGAAGTCCACCCTAGTAAGTTAGTTTCACTTTTTTCATTATCTTTGAGATTTCAAAGAGTAGCAATTCAGTGAGGTTTGGTCCATTCCCCTGCTTTTTTATCATCCCATGCCATTTTATTGTTTTCACTTCCAGTTCAGAATTTTCTCTTTTTAGCATTTCATTTAATCAATCTCTTCACCGGTCCATTCATTTAATTCCATTTCCTGATTTCAGCCTTTCAATTACTATAAATTTGGTACGTTTCGGTCTTTTTCAGGGCACCTCATTTCATTTCAGTCCATTTCATGATAGTTACTTCATTTCCAAATTTTCTATTTGTTTTCAGTTGCATTATTATTTCTTCGTATCTCCTGTCCAAAGTGCTTGTTACACTTTGTTCTTTGATTTCAAGATTTCAGTGGGGGTAAATTGGGCAAGCTTTGGTCCATTTCCCTGCACTTTATGTGATCCCATTTGTTTTTATTGTTTTTGCTTCAGTTCAGAATTTTCTCTTTTGCTTTTAGCATTTAATTTCTTCAATTTCTTCTCCTGTCTCTTGTTTACCTTTCTTCCCTGATTTCACTGTTTCAATGTGTCTCACTCCATTTCATGGTAGTGACTCAATTTCCAAATTTTCTGGGTTTTTTCAGTTGCATTTTATTTGCTTATATCTCCTGTCCAGAATGTTTGTTACATTTTGTTCTCTGATTTCAAGATTTCATTTCCTTTCCTGAAAAGAAAATCCTTCCTTTCAGGAAAGGAAATGAAATCTTGCAATTTCAATGAAGATCAATTGGGCCAGCTTTGATCCAATTTCCCTGTACTTCATGTCATTCCATGCCATTTTATGTTTTTCGCTTTGGTTCAGAATTCTCTCTTCTTTTTTTTGCATTTATTTTCTTCAATTTCTTCTCCTGTCTCTTTGTTTATCTTTCTTCCCTGATTTTGTGATTTCAATGCGAGTAATTTTGTCAAGTTTTGGTCCTTTTCACTGCACCTCGTTTCACCTCAATCCATTTTGTGGTAGTTACTCCATTTCTAAATGTTAATATTTTCTTTCAATTGCATTTTATTGTTTCTATCTCTTGTCCAGAGTGTTTGTTACACTTTGTTGTCTGATTTCAAGATTCCATTGGGGCTCAATTGGACAAGCTTTGGTCTCTTTCCCTGCTCTTTATCTTATCTCACTCACTTTGATTGGTTTTGCTTCAGTTCAGAATTTTCTGGGTTTTTTTAGCATTTCATTTCTTCAATTTCTCTTCTTGTTTCTTTGCTTGACTTCTTCCCTGATGTTGAGATATCAATGAGTATCATTTTGGCAGGTTTCTCTCAGTTTAATTTAATAAAAACAATAGTCCTCTAACAAAACATTTCTCCCTCCAGATCATGCTTCTAGACACAATCCTTGGGCCAGTCAAAAAGCTGCTTCTACTGCTCTGCTTAAGATTAGGCATATGCTTTGGTTTAGGGCTTAGGAAACCACAAAGCCCAGAGCTCCAGGCACACTGCAGCTGCAAAAGGCATGCCAAAAGCAGCATGGCACTGCCCCAACATTTCCCTCTCTATACCTTGCTCCTTGGCATCAAACATGGGCTATGTACCTCTGCCTCAACAATTGTCTGATTTTCTTCATTGATTATGGTTAGGGTTACGCTTAGGTTAAGCTTAGAAACCCACAAAACCTTGAGCTCCTTGGAAAATGCATCTACAAACGGCATGCAAGGGGATTGCAGCACTGCCCCAACACTGCTCCCTCAGGACCTTGCTTCCTGGCACCAACCATAGGCTCACTACCCCAGCCTCCGAAAAAGCCTGATTTTGTTTCTTGCCTTAGGATTAGGGTCACGCTTGGAGTTAGGCTGTACAAAACCTTAAAACCTAGAGCCTAGACCTCCAGAGACAGAGCACAGCACTGCCTCAACATTTCTCCCTCAGCATCTTGTTTCTTGGAACCTGTCTTTGGGATGGTTTATATGCCATATCCATTTTTTTGTTAGTTTGGTTTTTTTGGGGTTTTTTTAATTTCTGGAGTGGTCATTGCCTGCCCCTGCTGAGTATCAGGATAGGTGAGGGGCTGTCCAGGATGCTGTGAGTGTTGGGGGCCAGGGGCTGCTGCTTCCTTAGGGTGGGGTGAGAAACTCAGCAGCCATGGCGGCACAGCTCTCCTACTGGTTATCTTTCTGCCCTGTGGGTTTTGCCCATTTACTTTTCTTTTTCCCCCGGAACTGTGGCTAGGGCTTGTCAGCTTGCTGCTCTGCTGCTCTGCTGCTCTGGAGCCAAGAGCCCATGCTTGCTTTGCCTGGAGCCCTCAGTCTCCTGCTAGGACCACTGCCCCTGCACCCGGGAGCCCGGGACCAGGCACCACCGGTGAGCTAACCAAGGGAGCCATCCCCTCCCAGCCTGGCTCTTTTCTGCTTTTCTTTTTTGTTCATTGTTGCTGCCATTGTTGTTGTTTTTCTTGTTATACATATAAAAGTTAGTAAAGAACTGTCAATCCTTTTCCCATATGCCTGAAAGCTGCGTAATTTCACAGTTATAATAATCACATTTTCCATTCCAACGGAGGTTCCTGCCTTCCTTGACAGACACCTGTCTTGAAGACAAGACAGCAACACCCAGATGGTGGGCACCTCAGTCCCAGCAATAGCCTGATTTTACTGCTCCCCTTAGGGTTAAGGTTACACTTGGGATTAGGCTTGAAAAAATCACAAAGCCCAGAGCCCCAGGGACGCTGCAACTACAAAAGGCAGCTACCCAAGGGGAGCACGGCACTGCCCCATCATTGCTCCTTCCACATCTTGCTTCTTGGCACCACCTATGGGCTGGGCACCTTAGCCTCGGCAAAATCCTGATTTTACTGCTCCACTTAGGGTTAGGTTTATGCTTAGGAAGCTGAGTGGTCACAGGAACAGTACTTGTCATTTGCATAATTCTGTTTTGGTTTGCCTTTTCCTGTTAAACACAGATGTGAGTGTACAACTGCCTAAACACAAAAAGAGATCTGGAAATGATCACTGGCCCAGGCTAATTCTGCACCATTTTCAGTAGTAATTAAAGCTATTGAATTTTTTCACAATATTTTGTTACAGGAAATATATATTATACATCTGGCCAATGTTTCTTTGATTGTGGGTTTTTTTTTTTTCTTTAAGAGTGCTGAATCACAATTACAAAAATGGCATCAGAAAATGAAGTGAATAACATTTCAAGATCATATTGATTTCTAGACAAAACCAAAGGAATGCTTATACTTTTTTCAGATATCCCAGTAAGAAGAAAAATACAATTAATGAATTAATGTCCTACGAAAAAAAATATAATTCAAATGTTAACCGTGCAGAGAAGAAAACATGGAGGTAAAGAAGAAAAAGCTTTTACTACCAAACATATTGTACAAAAATAATTATTTTATTTTCTCCAAGGACTAACTGTTCACTTCACTCACAAAACAGACAACTATTTCACACACAGGAGCAAAATGCTGAAGGATCTTCATACATATTCATAGGAGCTAAGATTTAGCTTCTGATCTCAGGGGAAAAGCTACAAAACCCAGACTTGGGCACCTAAATCGAAAACTCTAAACTGTTCAGAAAAGGATAAATGGTCATCCGGTTGCCACAGACACACAATCTGCATAGTTATTTCAGTGTTTTAAGAATAATTATTGGTTCTGTTCCTATGGTGGAGATGAAACCATTGTAATTTCAAGTTTTTTATATTATTATCAGTGTTTCATGGAGTCAGTGATACACTAAGAACTTTAGCAGTGATGCTGATACACAAAAGGAAGATTTTTGCCTTTGAGAGTGATAAAATGGTGATGTGATGTGGCTTGTGACTGTCTTCACCCAAGATTTTTCACACCCAAGATTTTTCACACACATTAATGGATTTTAATGGTCTATGGTAGACATCTTATTAGTCAGTTATTAATGGTATTCAAAACTACAAGAAAGTCTAAGAGCCAATGCACAAGGAAGTCTGCTGTGACAACCAGTTTACAAAATAGGAAGAGTACACAGACTGAGTGAGAGGTAGAAAGTTAAACGAACAGAGACTGTAGCACACACACTGAGTGAACAGCAGGATGACATAGATTTCTTCTGTGTGTGTGTGGTTACTGTGAAGGGATAAATGAAAGTAGATTGGTGAGCTAGGAAAGCTGCAAAAGAGTTTAGATTACAGATGCATGAGCATCGTCTTCTTATACTCAGAAATGTTCCATGATTTATACGTGTGGAAAATACATTATTTAAGGATTGTTGTTTATTATTAAGGGTGTTTATATTCTTGAGTTCCAGAATGGATGATGATACAGTTAATGAAAATCCCCAGAAACTTACATAAGCCTGAGGGGAAAAAATATCCAATCCAACCCTGTACATTGTCTTTTATTCTTGCTAAAGAGGAAAGTCAAATGAGACACTAAAAGTCTTGAGCTTAGATCCAAGATTTACATGTATTAAACAGATTGGAATAAAAAATTCAGGAATTTTTCTCTGTAAATAGCAGGAATCTATACAGTTTGATATCTACTAGGTGAAATATGTAGACTTTTCTTGTCCTTACATTTTATCTTCAAAACTTCCACCCTAATAAGAATTATATTATAAAAGTGGAATAATAATGGATTAATGATTATTCTGTCACATTCTGTGAAATCTGTCGGGTTTGCTTGACAATTGAAAAGACAGGGCATAGCCTTTTGCTCTATAGTTTTATGAACCAGACTACTTACTAACTCCCATCATAGTTTTAAAGTAATTGATGTCCTTTACCTGGTGGACTGGAGACCCCAAGTGGTCAGACTTCATCTCTTCTTTATATTTAAAGCCAAAATGAATAGATTTCCCTAACTGCTTATCATTGCAGAAGTCTATGAGGTACGGATCTAAGAGAAAAACAGCAAGGAGACTAGAAGTTTAGGAGAGCATTTTATTTCCAAAAATAGATGCCAATAAACATTACTTTAAAAAGGAGGAGGGATTGGGGGAGCAGTTACTGATGATACTTAAGTGCAAAAAACTGTGTGTAAAAAGTCTGTGTTTCTACAGTTGTTTCTCACATTGTTACTTTTCTCCAGACTGAAATGCAGTTTCCAGCCTCCTCTAATCCACAAGGCTCTTAGCCAAACCTATTCATTCATTCCAAGAGCTGATGAAGAAGGAGGAAGAAAAGTTGAGAGACTGAAACCATCAGAAATTGTAACTGGCAGAAAATGGCAGTTAAAAAAATAAAATTAAGCTAAAATTTGCCTTTCCATTAAAAAACAAGTCAAATATTTCTGGAATTACATTTATTTAATTATTCATAACTAGAGGATTTGCTTTCACTTTTTTTTATTTTCAACTCCATTGTAAAATAGCTGAAATTTTTGGACTTTAGTATATACAAAACTACTATGTATTTTCAAAGCACAGTACACACACTGTTAATGACAGAGAAACATATTGTTGTCTTTTATTTTGCTTCACCTGTATTCTTATGCATAAAACTCCTGGATATAACAATTCAAAAGCCTTGTGCGATTATCTAATACAAAGTCTTAAAATTATGAGTTTTTTTAAAATGGAAAACAGAAGTCAAATCTAACAAATTTCATTAAAATTTTCTCCATCTGTCTCAGCTTTTTCCTCCTTGCTACCCTTCTTTCCTGGCTATGAATGTCTCATGTTGATCTAGGGCTGGCATTCAACTGTTGTTTCTCAAAATACTTCTAGCTCTCCTGATCAAAGTTTTAAAACCTCATAAAAATATTAAAACACTGGCTACATTCTAAGGCCAGTGTAAGATTTAAGGGGATTTTTGTGAAGCATTACATTAAAATGAACTGTTTGATGGATAAAGTGTTTCAGTTTACATCATGATGAAAGAACATAATGAAAGTTTTTAAGATTAAGTTCTGCTATTTTTTCCTAAATTCTGTCCAAACTGGCAAGAGGTAGAACCCTGGCAGTTTTATTTTTCTATTATCTTCCATGGCAGCAAAACATGTGCAAAGGAAATGAAACATATTCAGCCAGAGCAGAATGCACTGCTACAGGATATCACTCCATGAAGATAAAATGCCAAATAAAAGCAGCAGATATTAAATAATTTATCAATGCTATCACATGATGGGTGAATAGGAGTATCAGGCGCAGTTTCAGGGCTCCCTGCCTTGGTTCCAACCCCAACACCTTCCTGGTCCTTTTTGAAGGTCGTGATAATCAAGACTGTGTTTAGTTTCCAATTTTTAATTCTAAGAAAGACACCATTTAAAAGCATAAATAGTAGTGACTCTGTGGCACATGTGCTTTTTATTCGAAGGTATGCTTCTTTGAACTGGTGGTTAAAATTAACATATAAATTAATTTTTTTGATAAGTGAATGAAAATTGGTATTTTGACAACCATCCTAAGAATAATAAATTTATTATTTTCTCTTAGTCAATAAGATCTACCAAGCGAGAGCATTCCCAACTCAAAATGTGAGCCCATGCTCCTGACATTACTGACAAATTCATTTTCCAGTAATATGCATGTTGATCAGCTGAATTGTGTAGAGTAACTTACAAAGTGTGTGAGTTGGGCACCTGTAGCAGTGGTCCATTAAAACTGGGCACTTGTTTTATATTGTCCTCTTTTATTTTTCCTTTCTTCGGGATGGATAAAGTATAATATAGTTGCCCTCGAGGCATAAATCTGACTCTGCACTTCTTCATATCAATTGAACTGGCTGTAAATACGAATCTGGTCTTCCAGGTACAGCAGTGGGAAAAAGATATATGAGTGCTGCTCAGAGCACTTTCCTTTGTCATACTGGGCAGATGGCTGACCTGAAACATCCTACCCCAACTGACCTTCTACTCAGAAATAAACCTTTATTGATCCTCTATCTGAGTTACTAAAGCAGCTCCAAAACAATCTGAAGAACTTGTTACATTTTTGTCCTAAAATTATGTTGACTTAGTATTTATGAGCTGTTGTGATTTCCACAGATTTTTACAAAAAACCCCAATAAGACTCTGTGGACAAACAGCCTTTGTTCTGCTTATCAGTGTGATATAGGCACTTGAAGATGAAGATGAAGCTTATGAGATCATTATTTGTATCACAAAAGTTAGAAATCACTGACTATAAACTGGCTATAAACTGATTACTAAATCACTGGCTATAAACTCTTCAGCAGGGATAGGCAAGGAAGGAGAGGCAGTGGGGTATCCCTGTGTATTCGTGAGGGTTTCAAATGTCCAGAGCCTGGTGACAGTGACAATAGCATTGAATGTTTATGGGTAAGAATCAGGGGGAAGGCCAACAAAGCAGGTATCGTGGTGGGAGTCTGTTACCATTCCCAATGTGAGGAAGTTTTGCAGTGTTGTTAAAAGTTGTGGGGAAGCAATGCTGCTATAGCAATATGACTGGTTAAAATACTTATAATTTGTTTATGTTGATGACTTTTATTGCCTGAGAACTTTAATGCACTCATTATTGGAGAGTAGCCACCAAAATTTTTAGAGGAACAATTGTAACTCACTTGAGAATAGCCCACATTAATTACAAATTAAATGCATAATGCTCATAATCCTGAGTAACATAGAAATTAACAGTAGAACCCTGAAAAGCTGTGTAAATTCTGAAGCTATTCATATTCTAAATCCATGCTGAAAGGGAACTTCATTAAGACAGTTGGATCTTATTTCCAGCTGCAGCTAAATCTTTAAATAACTATACTAGAAAGAGAATTTAAAGGCATCCACTTATGTAAGTTATGAACGTGAATAAAGGACAAGTGCTTTAGAGTGTACTACCCCCATAAGCCTATCTCCAAGTTTTCGGATGATTCACAGGGTCTCCAGGCAACAAAGTAAATGACAGCTTCTGAACGTATTTCCTGTTCTTTCTCCATCTGAATTTACAAACTCTTTTTTTTTTCCTCCCAGAAGACTGGTTAACCATTTTGGTAGCAGTTTTAAACACTTTCATTTCATCAGTTTAACAAAAAAGTCCCCTCAGCCAAACTGGGAAGTTATCTAAAGAGACCTTTCTTCTTGGATTCTTTCCAGCAGTTTCACTTATCTCCTGTTGCAATTAAGAAATGCTTAGATTTACCCATATCTCTAACTTCTGATTTAGTCACCTCTGTACCTTCTTCCTTGGTGCCTTTATATTTGTGTTGCTGCGTATCCTTCAGGCACATCCCTAGCTCCATTCCTTGGAGTATGTGGGTTCCCAGCCTATTATGTACATAAAACTATTATATTCACTTTCACTTGTTTCTGTATTGTTCATTATTAACTGCCAATTTTATAAGGATTCCATTTAAACAGAACTTACTAACTTTTATGCTCAGTTATGGAATTTTATAAGCTCGAGCCTATGAAAAAAGTCAGGAAGATGATGCTAGTGAACTCATTCTTTTTGACTGTCTGCATATGGTATTTTTCAAGCTTCGTTCTGCAGGGAACAGTATCATGACCTCCTGTACTGCTATTATATTTATAATAAGAAAGAGACCCTTAAATTCTGATAGTCTCAAGGATAAGTTGGTTCTCTCACAGTACATTTATTCAATTTTAATTTAATTTAATTGTTTTGAAATCACATTTTATAGGGTCCTTCTCTTAACAATTACTTTTATGGATGATTCATGAGAATTGTGTGGCTTATCCCAGAATCTCTGCCCCTGGCAGTGTTCGGCATATCAAGACATCAGATGCTGGTGAGAGTCAAAATGGATACCCAGGAAAATGTAATTCTTGTGAATACTTTTTCATCACTTATGTTCTCTGTGTCCCGGAAAGGCATCAGTACCCAATTAATTTACTCTTTTAAAATCCAATAATTTCAAAATCAGTTTTTGGAAATACAAGTGATTGCTCAATTATGCCTCTTATGTGTCTGCTGGCACTGACTTTCAGAAATAGGCCTAATTTGTGGAAACAGTGACTTCTGAACCATGCTGAGTGGCATAATTGACATATCTGACGGACAGACTGCCATCCAGAGGGATGTGGACATGCTCAGGAAGTGGGTAAATGGGAAGGTGGTGAGGCTTAACAAGGCCTAGACCAACTCCAAGGTCCCGCATCCGGGTGAGGGCAATTCCCAGTATCAATACAGGCTGGGTAATGAGCAAATTGAAACCAGTCCTGCTGGGAAAGACTTGGGGATTTTGGCAGAGAAGAAGCTGGAGATGAGCCTGCAATGTGCATTCACGCAACTGAATAATGGTTCAAGGGGAAAAAGTTTGATTTTTTTTTCTCAGCAGACTTTCAGGTTGCACATGCATCTTACTGAGCATCATCTTGCTAGGCAAAGTGGGAAGAGTTTGCTCTTTGGTTAAGGAAAGTTAAGAACTAATAGGGAGATCTTATCAAAATGAGGATGTGTCACCTGAAGGGAAGAAAATAATGAAAAAAAAAAGCAGGAGAAAGAGGAGAAAAGAGAGAGTGAGAGATATTTTAAATATAACCACACTGTAATAGATTAATGCATTTGGGGTTTTTAATATATTTATTCTTGTATTTCATAATTACTTTTCATGATACTGCCAATTGTGGATGATATAAATACTCTCATTTGAATTTACTTTATCTGACTGAAATTAATAGGCATTTCAGTAACTGGGTAATTTCATGGCTCTTTTTCATCCAGTGGCACAGTTAACTGGAGTTCTGGATTACTGGGGAATCTGTCTCACTGCATCACATTGTTCAAAACAGACAAACAGTATGTTGACTGTTTGGCAACTGCCTGCCTGAAAAGATGATCGATAACTGATATCACAATAAAAACCAAAAACCCCCACAGTTTCAGGGACTATGGTAAGTGGAGAAGCTCCTTGGGAATGTGGAGATGTCTCCCAAGTCACTTGAACCTAGAGATGCAGAAGTATAGAGGAGGAAAGTGTCAAGCTCTTTTGCTGCAGCTATAGATGGATAACAAGAAGATTCCCTCGGCAGAACGGCACTGTGATAAAACAGTTGAGCAAGGATTTGGAGAACTGGAGAGGCTTCACTTTGCAACAATCCATATCCCTCCAGTGAACATCAGAAGTGGAAAAAATTCTGGAATACCCTAAAATACATCTGAGTGTAGGGTGCTGCCATATGCTCAGTCACCCATTACTTCTGAGACAAAGACCTTGGCAGGCACTTTTGCACTTCAGAGAAGAAGAGGCATGCCAAGGAACTCATTGCTGCTTCTTGGCAGAGGACACACTCGCTTTTATGGATTTAGAGCAGATGAATGAAAAAGGACTGACCTTTAGTGTGGGCTTCTCCTCTACTGATACCATTGTTTGTGCTGGTTTTCACAATCTGTAGAACGGGCTCCCAAAGGCCAGTGGGAACAACCAGGGCCAGCTGGACCTGACATGCACTGTAGTCATGTTCTCAGAAGCTCTTTGCTGCTTTACTCCATGCTCAGAGAGACTGACTGCAGAATTTTGTTGTGTGCTCTGGGACAAATTTGACCTGGATGTGTTGTGAGAAAACTTTGGCCTGGACCATGCCAACATCTGGCATGAATTCTCAGAGTGTAGGACACTCCCTTTACTGTGTAGGAGGGTCACAGTCACCCTGCTGTGTGAGAACTGAGGCATGAATTCCCAGGTTCTCTCCACAGCACAAGACTCTGCTGAAGTCCAACTTCTGCAACTGGTGTCCATGCTGAACGAGGTGATTCAGTCAGATCACGCCTGTATGATTCTGTGACAGAGCACTTTTGATAATCCTATCTCGTCAAGTACTCAATAAGAAGAAAGCACTTGACATGGAACATAAATATACTATAGGGATCCCTATATATTGATATTACTCCCCGCTTTGTGGAAGTCACTTGATGCACTATGAACTAGAGCAGGAATCTTGGTTAAGTTCTTCAGGATCTTGGAACAAGACTGATGACTTTCATTAGTGAGAGTTTCAAGGCTGCCTCTTGACCTGTTGTCTTTTTTTGTCCCTAGTGGGAGAAGATTCGTGCTTTTGAAGCTGTGTGAAAACACAGATGAATCGATGGATGTAAAAGTTTGTCAAGTCACCAACTTGATGATGGTCTCTTTCGCTGGGTGAGCAGGTCAATAAATCTTAGCTGGTGGCTCAGGGCAAGTGAGCTCATTCTCATGCTCAACATCTAGCAGGGTACAGGCATGCTGCTCTACCTGGGCATCTACACCTCTGCAAACAACCTCTCCCCAGTTCCTGGGACAAAAGGGAGGCAAGGTTGTCAGAGCAGGTGTGAAGGTAGGCATGACTGCTGTGGGTCCTTGACTTTAGGCAAGACGAATTCATTGTGATCCTGTCAGTCCTGCACATTTTCTGCTATTTCTTCAACAGCCTGGGCCTTTTTCCCATGACCTGGACCCGGATTTTTTCAGGTTAGGGAAGCATTGGCTCCCTTTCTGACAGATGAATCCATCTACCACATACTGAGAACAAGTTGTCAAGGCAGGATTTCCCTTCCCAGAGGCCATGCTGATTCTTTCTTTATGGTCTGTATTTATCTATGTGCTCATTAATCTCATATTTTAACAGTGGCTCTTCCACTTTAATCACAGATGAAAGACAGACTCAGTCAACCTCTCTGGAGCCCTGTGTGTGGACAGGGTTTACAGTGGTGATATTCCAGGCCCCTGACTCAGTGACCCCTTGCAAAGATAGGTTGCACATTTTGGTTAGCACCTCTGCAATTTCACGTTTGAGTTCCTTCACAGCCCTAGGGCGAATGGCTGCTAATCCTGGTGGCTTACTGTCATCTAACTTACTCTGTGTAGTTGAATTCTTCCTGTATACTTAGCTCAAATTGATACAGCTACCCTACCAATCTGCTACAAAAAATTGCATGTTGGAAATTTCCCAACATCTTTAACAGTAAAAAAAAAAACAAAACAAAAAAACCTGAAACCCAGAAAATAAATCTCATATTCTCCTCTGTGACCTTATCTTCAGATGCCACTTTCACACACTTTGTCATCAGAAGGTCCTGCTGTTTCATGAGCTGTCTTTGGTCTTCTGAGGTATTTAAACACCTTTTTATTATCTATTTGAGTATTTTTCCAAACTCATTTATGTTTTCTGTAAGTTCCTATGTACATATTATATGCTTATATGTCTCTCTGCTCCCCTCATTTGGACAACTCTTCTGGTTTTTAAATTCAATCATTTCTATACAGGAGTGTCTAAGTTTTCTGTGTAAGTGAACAGGGCTTTTACTGGGTCATTATGTTTTCTTTTTCTGAGCAACTTGCCTGGGCTTCCAATAAAGTATTTTCAAACAGCATCAAGGCTGCTTGCAGGCTTTTTGAAGTATTAATTTTGGGGTTATTTTTGCTAATAACCTCATTTGTATGGAACTCCTTTTCCTGAAATTAAATCTGTGTTTTCAGGATTGGTTTGGCTTGTTCTTTCCCACTGAAATATTAAGCCTAATTTTATACTGATTGCTGTTATGGAGTGCTCTTCAACTACCACCATTTATATTAGGCCCTGTACATTACTCAGGATCTAAACCTAAACAGCATCTTTTCATAAGAGTGCTAAAATTAGTTATTCTAGGAAGTGGACATTTACTGCATACAAGCCTTGTCTCTGTCTGAGGCAGCAATGATACAATCTGTATATGTATAGAGAAAATATCATCTCATTGCAACATGTTTTAAATTTGCAGTATTACCTGAACAATCTCATCCTCCAGATTAAAAAACCCAAAGTATGATCCTAGTGTTATTATTATTATTAGAGTATTGGATTTCCACACAGGATTCTGTAGAGTTTCTCTTTTCCCACAATATTTTTACACTGGCAAACTTTCAACTTTTCTTCACATAGGTTGCCCTCACCTGTACATTTTATTCTGTCACCCTTCAAACCTTGTAGCCTGGCAACACTGTATCCTCTTAATTATCCTTTCACCAGGCCTCTGAGATGTCTATTATGTCAGGGTTGCTGTTTGTAAACAAAAAAATATTTTAAAGGCTTCTAGAATTGTCGTAGAAGGCAGCTTTTGTTAGTTTTGCCTTTGGCTTAGCTTTCCCAGACTAGTCAGCTGATGCTTTCGGGAAACTGACTTGCCTTCTCTATTTCTGTTTATTTCCCTTCTGGCCTTTTCAGAGGTGTGATGCATATCATTCAGGTTATACTGCCAAGATGAATCAATCTGAACAAGGTGGTTTTCCATGCTTGTCAACATTTTTCCAGTTCCTAGTTTAAATAATCTTGCATGACCTTCTTAATTTTCATAGTCAGCAGTCTGTCTCCACCTTGATAGACTCTTGAAAATGGAGTCTATCCTTCCTTTATGGAAGTTTCAAGAAATCTCAAGAAGTTTCTCAGTTCCTAATATGCTGAAATACCTGTCACTGCTACATTGTGGTCTAACCCATGAACCACAANACTGAAATATTGTTCTACTATTGTTCCACTGCTACACTGTGGTCTAACCCATGAACCACAACTCTGTATTCTTGCCTGTCTGCCATGCCTCATGCCCTGGAGCTGGGAGCATTTTGGAGAAGGCCATCATGAAAATCCTAGCTTCAACCTTCTATCAGGCAGCCCAAGCGGGCACCCAGAGCATCACCCATGTACTTCTCCAAGTCACTGGTACTCACTCAAGTGTCCTGGATTCTCTCATGCACCCTCACATCGACACCAACTCTGAGGTACCTCAGTAGGTAAACATCAGCTGTGAACCTCTCCTTCTCTTTCAGCTGCAATTTTTCAGTGGCTCTCAAAAGAACAGACCCAAACTCCCCAAACCAAGAGCTTCCTGTATAGCATGCAGACTTATAGAGCCAGACCCACAGGCAGTTAATTTACCTCTTGTCTACCATTATTAAGCTATCAACAAATAAGATATACACAAGAATGAGTGGGATGGAGAAGGGTGTATCAGGAGTCCCTTCTTAATATAAAATGAGCACCAGCAGTCCATGCTAGTGATGTGCTAGAGAGTAATTTCAATTACCATTGTATCATAGAATAACCGAACCTTTAGAAGAATTGGGAAATTTATTATAGACAAATACGAGTAAGAAAAATACATAAGCAAGTGAGAAACCAATTTTACAAAGGTTAAATTGCAATACACATCTACATAATTAGATGCAGCTATTTATACTAAAAATTACTTGGTTCCAAGCAGATTGAGTTTATTCAAAACACAAAATGTCAGTTCTCAATTCTCTGAATTCTTATTGTGTTCAAAGGACACAATAAGTGGATGGCTCTGGGTGCTGATATCTGTATTACCCATGTGCCAAAGGTGATCTTGACATAGTTTTTTTTAGTATGTGATTCATTAATAGAATGAACCTACAAAATCAATTAAAGCATTTCTTTTACAGTACTTAGGTACAATACATAATGCACTTTACCATCCTTGTGTGCACAACACAAGGATGACAGTTTAAATGATAAAAGAACTTTAGTTGTTAATATAAAGATATGAATAGAATTAGATACAGTAAAGAAAAAATTATTTACACCTACTCCGACTTGAGTTAGATCCAAAATTAAAAACTAACAGTTCATTCAATTTTTAATTCATAGGAACTTTCAAATATCTCTAATTAGAATAATTTTATTTTTATCGTTCTAATAAGCAATATTTAGCCTTTAACCATTTTAACTATGGTTTAAGTATTGAAAATAAGTCAAATAAGGAGAAAGTGTTTTGTAGATCTGAATTCAGATAACTTTGAAAAGCATTTCCAACTCTTTTGAGATACAACTTACTAAAACAGAGATTCAAGCAGTAATTGAATTCAGAACTTTTCATGCATGTATATATAGACAGGAGACTGGCTGTTTGATTTAATTAGATTTAATTTTTATATTGCTGTCATATATTATATATAATTATTTAATTTGTTCAAAATTTTTGTTTTATTTTATCTCATGTGGAGAAGGCACATTTTTTTGCATGTTGAATGCTAAAATGAAACCAATAAAGGCCAAGTTCTCTTACCAACTCAGTATTCACAATCTAGAAGAATTATTCTCAAGTGAGCAGTGTTTCAAAAATGAAAACTCCCAAATTTTTTAGTCAAGGCTTGGCTGTGGATACATTATAATTTTTTGTTGAATCAATTACAGCACATTGGACCTTTCAGAATGTTATGATGAGAGATATTTGCGTAACAAAAAGTAATCCTTACTGCATTTCTTTTTACAGGAGAAAGCTGTAAGTCTAAAGGGTGATCTTGATTACCATGCAGACCTATTATGAAAATGAAGTTGACTTCACCAGCCCAAAGTACAGGGATATAAAGATGAAACAACCCCTCAAGAAGGGACTTTATTGGTTATGGGTAAAGGGGAGAAATGAGAGGAACAAGTCCAAAGGAAGCTGGTTTAGGACACGGAAGGCTGAGAAAAGAAGCGGAAAGGGTTGATAACAACTAGAAGTATCGTGACAAGAAAGACACAGTAAGAATTCCAGTCTCCTACCAGCTACTAGAGGGCTTTGTTTTCATGGATACCCACAATAAACAGAAGCCTAAATGACTTTTCAGCATCCTGACATCAATTTCTCTCTCTTTTCACTGTTAGTTAATTAGGTGATATAAAACCTTTCTGATAGTCATGTTTTACAGTAAACTTCAAATACTTAAACCACCTAGTGCAAAAGCCACCTGTGATAAAAGCTACACAGTTCACTTCACCTGTGCAATGCTAGAACTCCTTGCTAAAGGGCTCTTCAGCATTGGTCACAAAATAAAGTTTGATTAACATGTTTGTTTTAGTATGTTGGAATTCATGCTCGCTCCACACAGAACAGCAAAATCAAAGGCTCACAACAGGTTTTGTCTTTTTTGAACACAGAATGTTTTCAGGTGATAAAGTCAATGCTAAAGGCTCTTAATGGGATTTTCCTAACATCAGAGTCAACAGATGAGAGAGAGGATATACCAAAAAGCATATTTTCCTTCTGTGAGTAGTATCACGGTAGTTCCTCCCTCTTAAACTGCCTCCAAAGAGTTTGTTGCATTCCTGACAATGGTCTGTAATTTTCCTGGCAGTGTCTATTTACTTGATAGTATAGTGTGATTTGCATTATCAAATGCTTTTAAAAAAAATCTAAAGCTTTTGTGCTGCATTTCCCAAATTCAGAAAAAGTTGGTCAGATTGATCTGTGCTGCATTAAGAAGTCAGCACAAGCCTTAAGGAAAATTGCTTTGTAAGCAAGTATCATTTGTAAAAATTTAATGTTCAAGTTGTGTGCTCAAATTCTGTTCAAAATAACATAGGAAGGAGTGATGAGAATGTTTCTTTGGGTTAAGTTAAAGCTTCATATTTCAATGCAGAATTTTATGTTCACATTGCCATGATCAAAAGTATATTGAGAAAGAAGCAACTGCTTGTTACTTGGAGAAAAGTTCAGCAACTGTAGAAATTCTGTTTTCATTCTATTTAGGCTATGGGTCACTTCTTGCTTTTTAACTTCTATGTTGTTTGGGGGGTTTTTCCCTCTTAGCTTTTTGCATTAATTTTGACATGCAGTAAATGTCCCAGCATTCAGGGTGGGAGGAATGGGTTGTAGAACCTTTGTTTTGTGCCTCCAGCATTCTGAACAAATACATGCATGGAGTTTACATCTGAAGTATTATAAGTGACATTCATAACAGATTCTTGAGAAAGGATTCAACAGAAACCTTTTATGCATATTAATACTCATCTGGGTACCTAGAAAACCTGATTCTGAGTATCCCCGTGCCCTGTACCACACTGATGCATGTACAAGATGACCAGTCCACCTGGCTACCGGCATCCTTTCCTATAGGAAAAAAAAGCCAATACCAAACTTTCGATGTAAGAATTGTAGGAAAACATTCAAGCCACTCATGTGTGCAGAACTCAGCTTTGTGATACAGTTCGTTTCTCTATTTATAAAGCATTACCTGTCCATAAACGTACCTTTCACTTTGCCTCTGCAAGAGTCATTTTTTGTTTATAATAAAAAGGAAAAAAACCTAATAAAGGTATAATAAACCCAATAAAAGAACAATCACTCTTCATGGATGTATATCATAAGCAATGGTTTGATGGTTTTGGTTTTCATCCTAACCTATGCATCTCACTCTCCATCAAATTCTGCACACCTTTCTGAGCTAAAGTTTTGTATCCCCTGTTCTCTCTCTCCTTTCATCATTGTATAAATAATAGTTGAATTTACTTAGATAAGCTTGAGATATCTAAACAGTAGGCATCCAGTCTGAACCATTCATCTGATGACCAGAGGAACTGCCCTCTGAAAGAGTCTATATATTTCATTTGACTAAATAAGTAACTGAGGCAAATAACTAGGCTCAGTCTGGGTATGTACAGTTTAGACAGCTAAATTTGAGAGGGGTTGTGACCAGAGGCTTTTCATATAATTTTTAATGTAGTTTGCTTTAGCTGAACAACTATCATTCCACAGTAGAAATAAACCAAAAAATACAGCTGGGTGTTGTGAGGAACTGATTTCCATTGTTTCAATTGGCTGTCTCAAAACACTTAAAACCTTCTCACTTCCAGCAGTCCATGAGGGCCTCTTCCATTAGCTTTCTAATGCTTTTCTAGAGGCTTGGTTTATTGTGAAGCAAACATATATTAACCATTGCATTTGACCTAATAAATTCTTCTGTTCAAAAACATTCTGATTTAGGTGTGAGAATTTCCAGGCCTAGCAGATAATTTAAAGAAGACTGTTAAAAACATTTGAAAAAGAGGAGGCTAAAGAGAAAAAAAACTACAAAGCTGCAAGAATTTTGGTGATTTTAATGTGAATAGCAAGAAAAAGTATTAAGCAAAGCTACATGTCCTTTTGTCACCCTGAAATGTATGGACTTAAATTGCCAAGGACATGTAAGAGATTCGCTATGAAGTTTAATACTTCAGGGTCAGAGTTCTTCAGAAAATCAATTTCC
>VWZV01000735.1:128696-252326 GCA_013397155.1 Irena cyanogastra
ACCAAGTCTTAAAATTTTCTTCAAAAATTTAAAATAGAAAATCACGAAAAAACTTCACTTCTTCACCTCCATCAATATCATATGATTTTCTGCCTTGCTGTTTATTTGTCAATGCCTGATACCACAGAATAAATGAATCAGAGGGATATGGTGCCCTCAGATTGCCTGTCAATGAATCTGAGGAAATAATCTTCCTGTTTACTTTTTTCAGTCAACTTCTGATTTCATTGACCTTCTCCAGTGGTTCCTAGAGAATGGGATCTTTATGAGAGTTTCCTTTCGCTGAGAACTTGATTGAGTTACAACTAAGCAACAGCAACCATTAAAATGATGTGTATGGTAGAATTTTCAAAAAGTCCTTTACATCCGAATAAGAAGATTTCCCCGGAAATAGAAAGCAGCTAAACACGAAAACAAATTCAATAATGTAGGGCACACTCATGCAAAGCCATTTCTGACTCATCACAGACTTTGCTTGCCTTATTACACCAAAGAAATTTAAATGTACAGTTCTTTACAATAAGGTCACAGAAATTTTAATTAGTAAGTGTCAGCAGCGTTAAAAGAACTTAAATTTTGAATGGTTATTAAATGACCACAAGGTCAAACAACTGGGAAACCAAACATTTCCTGTTGTGCAGCTGCCCTTCTACAGTATAGCAGCATCACAGATATTACAGAAAGTGCAGCACGTTTCTCTGATCAGCTTAAATAGAAATTGTCACATTTCAGGTTCTCAGACATGATTAAGTTAACGGTCTTGCTGTGAATTATTTTTTTTTTTTACAATGAAAGAAGGATTATTAAAGCTATAGACTCATACAGCAGATGTGTCGAGAGGACAAATCTCATTTGTTTTATGTCTGCAGAACATTTTGAACATTTGAAAAAGGCCTTCATGCCCACTTTGTCGGCAAAGAAAGTGGAATCCAATGTAACACCCAGGTCAGGCTGAGAATGCAGCTTGAGTTTCACTGATAAGCTTGTAGCATCAACCTATATCCCTGAGGATGTATCTTTCGCTTTTTTTACCCTTTCCTTACAGCTTTATGACTCATCATCTTGCTTGATGCATTGCCTTTCTGAAAAGGTTTGCAACTGCAGGGCAGTGACTAAAACTGACCTTGGCTTACCCTGTCTCTGCCACTGTGTTCCTGCTGCTATCATTACTTATATTTAATTTCACAGTGCAATGCAGAACCGCATTATATACAGCTCAATTCACAAAAATTTTAAAAATGGCATCAATGCATCAGAGATAATTTAAAATACAAAAAAGAATTACGCAACTTTTTATCAGACAGACAATTCACATAACAGATCACATGGCAAATGATTTAACAGTTGCTCTATTTGGTGCTTTGATGTCTCTAGCTGAACATCACATACTGTCAGGCAATAGGCATCTAACCAGAATGTTAGGTTTCTCTTTGAAGTACTTCACTGTTGGTTTTTTAAACTGTTACCAAGCCTTATCATTGATAGTTTTAATGAATAATTTACACAGAAATACCTTGTTTGCCCACTCTCTGTTTAAAGGGTATTAGCAGGTTTTTTATAAAAGATATGCCCATTTTTTGTTTAAAAATACAATTCTATTTTCACTTTTCCAACCTTTTTTATTTAGCACCGTGTACCAAATCAAGAGGACAAAAAAGTGCTGCTGTTACATGGAAGCATGCAACTCCCTGAAGCGCTTTTCAATTCTTAAGGAAGCTTTATGCTTAATAAGATATTAAGATTTACTGGCAACCACACAATGATATAAAAGCAAAATGTTACAGGCTTGATAGTAATTCATACAAAGCTCCATTGTGTATGTAAGTAGAACCCAAAGACTGCATCCATTAGTAATGGTAAACATGCTATATACATCATTTACTGCCTGCAAGATTCAGCTGTGAAAATATGCCTTTGCTGAAGACTTAACTTATAATCAGGTGCATAAAAGAACTTCTGACCTGAACGTAGAGATCTTCAAGCCTGTATTAGCTAAGCAAACAGGAGGCGTGGGTTATAGTCCAGCCTTCAGTCTAACGTTCCTCTTACGGTGAAGATACCACCTAGTTAATTTGACAATAGTTTGATAATCCTTTGGAATTCTCTTTATGTGATAATCTGTCTATTTCTTTTTGGTGCTCTGGGTGCCACAAATTACCAAATACACTATTTTAAGGAGAAGCCAAAGAGTTAGAAATTACTGGATTTCTGGTGTGCTCAGAGCACTGACATGAATGCTGAAGTCACATAGATTTGAATGTGACAAGTGGTAAAGATGATTTCAGCCTACTTAGGGTACCTCCATTTGTGACTAAAGGATTTTCTATTGCTCATTCACAGTCGGGAGTCAGATTAAGAGATGCAACACAAGCTTGATATTTTCATCCTTTTTTTTCTTTTTAGATCAATTACATTGTCACTAACAATGTGTAACATATTCATGGTATTCTTAGATACTCTTTTGGGATAAAAGTTCTCCTAAGTACCTTGGGGTGGCCCAAGAAGAAAAATAAGCACAACAATTAAAGAGTTCTATGAATCATAACACACGATGTCAAGTCAATAATCTTACAAATGCTTTAAAAGTAGTCTTGGAAAAATAAAAAAATTCAGATCCACTCTTCAAAAAATCTAATCCTGATCAAGTTTTTCAGAAGAGAAGTCAAAAAAAAAAAGAAGAAAAAAAAATATCCAATAATCAGCTGGGAATTTTACCTCCCAAGAAGTAGATATGATTAATAACACTACTTGCTTTTGGATTTAAGTATATATAGTGTTTTTAATCTGTTCAGGCAGATTGCCAACCTGCTATTTATGCCCATTTACACTGAGTAGGATTATGGCACTACTTCAGATTTAGATTCTGCATGCAGGATTCTGTGAAGATCACACCTGCACATCTTCACCCTTTACAGTTTCGTCCAGATAATCCATAACTTTCTGGAACATACCTCGTATCTCAAAACATATCTCAAAAAAGCTATGTTGTTACATGGCTGTCTGATCAATCATATCTGCTTTCACTACAACAAGACGTAAGAATGAAGGAAAAATGTTTGCCATGAATTCTTTCTCTTTTTCCAAAAAAGGATTTTTTCATCTTCCACCAGTTATAAGACTCCCCATTTCATGATGTAGTTTCAGATGTTCTCACTGCATCCAGAGCGGGAAATAAGACATTTCCAGCACTAGGAGAGTTTGAAAGCATGTATGAAATCTGTTGTACTTATTTGCTGCTTAATCCCAATTGACAGTTGAGTATTCTTTTTTTTTTTCTTACAGCAGTTTAATACAGGGTTTAAATGAACAAGGAGAAAAGTTGAATATATTGGTTAAGTAAAAAGAATTCTAGGAATAGAAATGAAATTTCTTCCCCTTATTTGTCAGAATATTTCCAGTTACTCCTGATTAATTTCAGCAGAAAACTACTAAAAGTTCATGACTGACATAAGATCATAACTTTTTTAAATACAGATGTTTAAAAAGGTCTAGATAGAGCGTTGATGTGTTTTTGCTAAGAAAGCTTTCAAGATTGTAATGTGATCACTTTTGAACTGCAAAGTAGCACTGCTCTCTGCTGGTTGTTATAAAATTAAATTGCTGTTTAGAAGTTGCATAAAAGCTCTTCTACATATTTGCTTGATTCATCTTTAAATTATGCTTTTATTTGAATTAGGAGAGATTATCAAATGCTTATTCAGCTATAGAGCTAACACGTATCTGCCTATCTCTCTGATAAATGAGCATTTCTCAGATAAGGCAATCTAAGAAAAGCATCACATTTGCAGAATTTTACACGTGAAAATCCCTCAGCCTCTGACATAACCTGGATCTGTGTTCTCATCTCTAATACATTGTCTGATCCTTTCTCCAACTTGGCTTTCACACTTTTTAAAAAATCTCTGCTCATAACAAGGTTCTTTTAATAAGGGAAACAGTGATGGCATGAATCCAGCTGAACACTGCATGGACACACAATTCTTCCAGAAGAATCACAGAATCAGCAGTTTCTCCAAAAAAAGAAATTTCCTGAGACCTCTGTTAGTGCACCTTAGGAAAGGAAAAGCAAGAGTCTTTATTCCCCTTGCTGTGGGTAGTGTATACCAGGTTCCAACTTTTCCAGTTACGTATCTTCCTGACAAATGGTGAGACTTCTTCCATGTTTGTGCAGTAATATATAATGGTCCTTAGTCATCTGCCTCCTCTTTCCTTGTCTCATCCAGAGGGCATTGAGATGGCCCTGAGGTCAATAACCAATTCATCAATATCAGATCTGGGCATTAGAGTCTCATGATTTAGGCTCCTGAGACCTGTAATCTTAAGAAGGATCAGCTTTGAGGGGTGAACTTTTCTTGTTTTTCGGACTTGTCTTTAGGCTCTACAACCACAAAGACCAGTAATGCAACTGTACATCAGTTTGTGTCTCTGTCATTGAGTTTTTTCTTTCTGGAAATGTATCAGAGCTTATTTTATTACAATATGAGCAATCTTATGAATCATCAGAGTTGGTCAAGCTTGTACAATTTCCCAACCTAAGTTCAGAGGATGTTGAAACTTGTCAAGGACTGTACCCTAGTAAGAGACAATGAGAGAAATGCAAACCTCATTTATTAGTAGCTCAAAAGTGCAGTCTGTTAGTGGATTCCCCTTTCATTGTGAGGGGCACTGATGTTGTGCTAACTTGCCAGGTCCAAATTTTGCAAATAACACCTAGATTCCCTTTGAGGGGGTAAATGCAATGCTAATGTTGTGTTATACTAATACAACACTGTTTGCAGCAGAATTAAAACAAAAATATTTATCCTTTCTAAGAAATGAAAAATATTTTTTTAATCTCTGACAAAAGAAAAAAAGATTCAGAAAACTAACAGCCCTTTCCTCCTAAAGCATTTTTATATCTAAAGCAGAAGAAATAACCAAGTCTAAAGTCTAAATCAAACTGAGAAATATTAATTGGTATGCACTAAATTATGTACAGAGGTTGAGATTTTCAATGGCACAAAGGGCAGTCAGATGCCTAATTCCATTTGTGCCTTCATAAATAATTACAACCAACAGTGAAAGCAAAGCTGTGATAAATGATGAAGTCTTTCTGTCCTTTTAAGCATGTACAAATTGTCATCTTCCATACAGTAGAAGAATTTCTGAGAATGTAAAGCGAACAAGTAAGCAAAGAACCCAACAATCCCTCTTCCCCAGGGTCCTTAGGAAAGGCAAGCAGTGACTTTTTAAAAACCCTTTCTCAAATCTTGTTTTTTGCAAAACTGAAAACAGAGCAACTGACAATGACTTCGAAAGTTACATAGTGTGACTCAAGTTACTCCTCATACGAAGCCTTGTAGTTAACTGGCCTTGCTGGTTTATCACTCAGGATTTGTTGTTTGACGTTGCCTTCTGGTCCTCGGCTAAATTTTGGTGGTAATCTCTTTAGGATAGAAACCAGTATTAGTCCATGTGTTCACAATCTCTATAATGGCTTATCCTTAGATTTAGGTTGCTATGTGGTGTTGAGACTGTTTAAACAATTTAAAGCTTTTAAATAGTCTCTAACAAACCAGGAAGTTGTTTGGATTTGTATCCAGTGGATTGGATAGTATCTAACGCAGATTTCTTTCCTTTCTTTCAGTTTTTAATTAATATGCTATCTTGAGCATAGCCCAATTAAAGGAACATTTTCATATATCAAAGAGAAAAAAAAGCTTTGGCATGCCAAATTCTTATTCAGTTTCTCAGGAAAATAGCTTCTTTTCTTCAATGAATTTGGAACAATGGAGGTGTGAATTCTTTATATGTTTTAAATAAAATGCAGGAAAAAGCTGGAACACAAGCTGAAAGTAAGCAGGTCTAATTTTTATTAAAGGTTCACACATTTTCTTCCTCTTCATTTTTTCACCCAACTGTTTTTCTTTCTTCTTTTCCCTCCAGATCAATTCAACTCTTAACATGCCTCAGAGGAAAAAGCCTTGCACAAAAATATGCTTCACCTTAGGAGATCAAAGCTGTTTTGCAGCTCCTTTTTTTAAAGTCCCTTGTAATCTTAGTGGCATCAAGCTCATTAGAAACAACAGTAAAAACAAGGAAAAAGAGAAATTTAAGCTGAGATCAGTAAATTAAAAAGATGCTTTGATATATAGTAGAAATAAGCAATAGAAAAATTATCGGTGCTGCAAAATGTGACCTGGAGAACTCATTATGTACGAAGGATGGAAATCAAATTTTTAGTATCTCACTTCATCAGTACAAAATAGTTACAGGGCAGAGTCTATCTGTTAGAGGAGAAACAGTGGGGAAACCTGTAGTGTAAAGTACAAAGAAACTGGGCAGCAATATAACCCTTAAAAAGGCATTTTAATGAACTATTTATGGAAATGGAAAAGGCACAAAGATTTTTCCAATTGTTACAATTATTACAAAAAACCAACATATTAAAAATAGCATGCCATTAACTGTTGCAAAATAGCATATCATAAACATCATGCAGGTCTCATGCAGAATGTGTGAAGCATATAAACAAATGCATAATCACCTTACTTCTCTTTCCTTTCCTTTAAATTTGGTTTGCTTAAAAGTTTCAGCATTTAGAAGTTAATCCACTGATTCAATCTTCCTTCGTGAGAAGAATGGTTTAATTTCCTTTTCCATTTCCGTTAAACTGTTGTCATGAGAACAAATCTGTCCTGTATAATTTTCAGTTTGTCTCATTCTCTCTCAAAAGATTGAGACTTTTGAATTTTAGAGCTCTGGAATATCTCTAATAGACAAGAGTTTGCCGGGCACTTCAGCCTTCTAAATAATCTCTATTTTTGCTACTTGTCCCATCTGATCTTTGTCACCAGCTGTGGGCGCTAGGCAACTGACATTCAGCTCTACAGCTCTATTTCATTGGAAAAGGCAGTGAGGACTGTCAGCTCATTCCTGTCCAGTGAAGGCTGCAGATGGAATGGACATTGCTGCCTGAGACTCATCCCAGCCAGGCACTGTTACCATTCAGAAGAGCAGCAATATTAGCTGCCTTGATGGATGGATAGATGTAGTACTTAGTTCTCAGGCTTTGCTTTTTTGCTCCTCTGTTCGTTACGAAGAGGATTTCTTGTAAAACTGCTGAGTGAAGTATTGTTTCTGAATCAATTCAAAACTTCAAGGGGCCAAGTTTTCACTCACAACATGATTTCTTGATTTATGATTAATCTCAGTATGCTATGATAAGGTGTATTTCTGTCTAGTAAAGAAACAACAGTTGTTAGTTTTTCAGCTGCAGTTACTGCTATGTGAAGCATATTTTCCTCCTTCCAACATGAATTTTTAAAACCTGCTCCTGGAACCTGTAGACCTTTGCCATCTATTTCACAAGGTCTAAAAGATGGCTGTTCCTTTGCATATCAAGGAGAATGTTTTACTCCACTGCCAACAGTTTCATTTCCAGTTCATTTCTGGATGCCTTTAAAGATGTTGCTTTCAGCCTGAAATGTACTAAACATTTTAGAACTTTAATACTGTTTCCCTTAAATGCAACTTCCAGCAGCTAAAATTATCTGAACTTGTTGGTGCAAAGTGAAGACATCTCATTTCACACTCCTGCCCTCCTTGCTCAAATACACTATGTGCACAGGAAAGCTTGAACAGGGGACAGAAGCCAGCTAAGTTTTCTCTATGACAGGATTGCAGTCTATGCTTATTTTTTTTACTCTGATCATTAGAGTGCACATATGTTGAACATCACAGCAATTTTTAAAATCTGACATTTTTGTCTGCTCAGTTAAGGGTGACAAGGAAGAGTGGATGAGAAAGTGGAGTTAAACTGTTGCTACAGTACCAACACCAAAAGGGTCTTGTATTAGTCACAGAGGAAGAGAAGTTTATTAGATATAAACATGAGTCCAAATGCTGAAATCCTAAATAAACTTATTATGACTAACTGATATCATTCTGTGAAAGGCCAATTTTTTTTGCACTATGGAAGCATACTATATATCTTAATATAATTTGAAGATGAGATCTGACACTTCTGGTTACATAACATAACCTAATGCATGGTGTAAAACAGACAAATTTGTTTATTTGGACTAAATCCTTCATTTTCAATCATCTAGTGTTAGAAAGAAGTGTTAATGCCTGAGCAGCTCGAGTCTGTGTTTTTCTGGGCTTAGAACTGCTGAATTTAGAATTGCTGAATTTGCATTTAATGTATTCTATGGCTATACACCCTACAGCAATCACCGATGAAAAGCCACTGCAAAATAGCAATTCTGATACCGAACCTCCAGTAGCAAAAAATTAACTGTGAATAAAAATACTTTAACAGCAATTTTGCTTGGATAATGACTGCATAAAGTCAGAATATAACTTTAAAATAAAAGGTTTTCACTGAATTTTTGTTCCCCATAGAGGACTAATAATTAGAAAAGAACTCACAAATTGTCATTCCTAGGAAATTGTCCATAGGCAAAACAAAAAGAGAAGTTTCTGAAACCTTTTCTATCTACATATTTATTTATCCTACCTTTGGTTTAAAGACAGAAAATTCTCACTGAAAATAAACATCAAAAATGGGTTTGGACACCGCTCTTTAGATGGCTTTGGGGTGACATTATATGCAAAGGTAGTAACATCACTACAGCTTTGATCTAATTCAGCCCAAGCTTTGGAAGCTTAGATATGCATTAGCCTTGAAACAAATGTGCAAGTTGTTTTTGTACAGTAAATATCCTTCTGTTGCTATGGAAACCAGATGTTTGATAATTAAACTTGTGCTGTAAATAGTTGTGTGCTGTCATGTGAAAGAGTACTCTTCACAAGTTGCTGTACAGCCAAATAGTTGAGCTTCTTGTTCATTGAAAAATTGGAAATAAATGGGGTAAAATAGCTGCCTCTGAAATTGCCTTCTAAAAGCAATCACTTTGTTAGAGCATTTTAAATAACGCTGGAAAATCTTTGCTGAATTTTGTGGCTATTCAGGTCAGAAGGTATCACTGCATTCCTTTTTTCAATTCTATTTGCCTGTTAATTTCTACTTACAGATAAATGAACATGAACAACAAAAAAGGAAATGTAAACATTTTCTGTAGCTAAGACAGTCATCTGGTTCAGCCAAAGCAATTGGACCTGCTCAATCAAGACCCCAAAAAATAGTTTTAACTTTTTATTATATTTAATAAATACAGCTTATGTGAAGCATAAAACTGTGTATTCGGCCTAGTGAATTTTCCTTACTGCATCCGATGAGTGATCTTTCATATATTTGAGGGCATGTGATTTCAGAGGGCTCAGAAGTCAGTAGCTAAGCAGAGTAGAGGTAGCTGAGAGAGTAGCAAGAAAGTGAGTTTCAATATTAAATGTGGAAGGCTGCAGAGAAATTCCATTGTGCAGAATGAGCAGAACTGGTCAGTCTCTGTGGAGGGAGGACAAGCAGTATGCTCCTCCTGGGGGTCGTGTGAGATAAGGCCCAGACAGAAAGAAGAACAGCTGGAGTGTATCTGACCATGCATTTTCATGTCTAAGAAACCACAACTAATATAAAGGTATAAGGACTTGAAATTTGTGCTCCTAGTATCAGCAAGGAAGAAAGTTGCACGCTGAGGAACGAGGAGACCATCTATAAGCAACAAGACTAATATAGATCTACAGCTCAGCATAGAATCACAGAATCACAGAATGGCTGAAAGGGACCTTAGAGGTCATCTAGTTGCAACCCCCTTGTCATGGGCTAGGACACATTTCATTAGATCAGGTCACTCAAATTCCCATCCAACCTGGCCTTGAGCACTTCCAGGGATGGAGCTTTCACAACTTCTCTAGGCAACCTGTTGCAGTGCCTTACTACCCACCACCTCACCATATGACTTGCAACTATGAATTACTCAATAGTAAGATATTAAAATAACTTTTTATAATACTGCTTTTGCATTGAAAACAAGCAAGAGTAAATGTGGTTTCAGCTTTTCACTGATCATTGTGATTCTAATCAAAATTTTTTTCTCTGACATTGTTCACCAAAATATTGTTTTCCTGGAGTAATAATGTTGCTCAATCCATACACTCACAAATTTAATGATCACTCAGAAGATTTACCAACTGCCGTATAACAAAAATGGTTTTCGTTTTGAGTTTTAGGCTTTGCATCACTTTTGAAGGTATACAACACAGCAATGTCATTGTACAATAAAGGTAGGCTATTTCAGATTTTATTACTAGTTTAATTTGGTGTGCCTGAGAGCAATTCTGCTGTTGTCACACATGAAATGAAATTTGTCTAGCAAGAAAACTTACCACTTGCTGAAATGCCCAGTGTCAGGTAATCTGTAAATATGAAAACAGATTTACTCTACACAGTCGACTATTTTTCCTCCAAACAGCAGAAGGGGCATTGTTTGAAGGAAAAGATCTTCAAAACGATAAATACAGCCTATGCTTTATATCTCTAATTTGCTCTAGCGTTCCTCCTGTACACACTTACTGCCCTGCTTTTTTCTCATTCTTCCATTAGAAATATTTATTGGTTTGGACTTTTAAAAACATTTTAAAGGTAAATGATAAAGGTTATGTAAGAACATATGAGAACTAAAAAATGTATAACATAAAATGCGAACTTTTAGAAGATATAGTATGGTCACTATCTCTAACCAACATATACCATGCCTCCACTCTAAAAAATCCCTTTTTGAGACAATTCAATTCTCTTTTACAGCAGGCAACCTCAGACTGTTCTGTGTAACATTTGACCAAAGGCATGGAGCATAACTCTGATTCTTTAGCTTTATTATGAATTTGTCAATTATTCCTCTTTGAGGTGTTATTTACTTGAAAAGTACTAAAACTGAATAGAGAATGACACCTTTTAATACATGTGTGCTTCACATGCAGGTCTTCAGAAAATACGAATCAAAGCATGTGCACTCAAACTGGAAGTTTGAATTTCTCTGTGGGAATCCTACATATATTATTTCTCAAACTTCTAAAGCCTAAAATTCCTTGTTTATAGCCACAGGTTTATTAGTAGCAGTGCAGTTTTGAGACATTTTCTACATTAGGTAATTTTTTCCATGTCAGAAGCACATATTTTCTAACCCCAAATAAACTTGTTTTCTCCAGCCTTGTCTCTAGGTTTAGCAAATAACTTTATTTCATTCAGAATATCCCTCTTTTCAAAATTACTTTATATTTCTGTTTGTTTTCTTTGGGCACTGGACTGCCACAGTGTACAAGACAGCAGTGGTCCAAGTGTAAGCCCATTTTTACCTGTAAACTCTTGAAAGCTTTCCTTATCATCAGACATGTTTGAAAGAAATACAAGCCATTTCCTAAAGCTATCCTCCAAACAGAGTAAAACCTGACAGTAAATAAAAGAGAAAATGGAGAACTGTGCTTTTCCAGAGAATACAGTAGCAGATGGAACCTGACTAGTGACCTCACTAAACTTTAAAAGTCATGAAAAAGTAATCTCTGAACATAAAGTAGAATTGAATTCTTCACAAAGAAAGCAAATGGGGGAGAGAAAGCAGATCAATGAATCTCATCTACTCAATAAAGTGTAAAGAAAGGAAAGAACTGGCTGCTATTTAATGCTACAGCCATTAAACGACACCAATTACAGTGGCCTGCTTCTCCCCACTCCATCACAAATCTTACCATAGGAAAGATATTTATTCCCCTCCCTACCACCATCATACACTCCATGTGGAAAAAAACTAGGCTTCTCCTTTCCAACTGAAATTGTAAAACAAACACGTATTAAAAAAAAGTTCACAGGTGCTTGTAGAATTACAATAGATCGATAACTTTGTGACGTTGTTTTCCACATGGAGTAAAGTATTAGTGTTTTATGCAAGGACTGTCTACATCAAGCGCATGTTTATGATGTTGGTTGCAGCTTGTGCAGGTCTAGCTGTGTGTGAGAGGTGCCTAGGTGGAAAACCAGGTGGGTAGCCTGCAGGTCTCTCACAGAATGCAGCGTCTTTCTGTGCTGGACAATTTCTGAGGAATGCCCTAGCTCTGCCTCTGGGTCTTGAGCAAATTTGGCTTCCTGGATGGCTCTGGTCTCAACACTTGGCTGGCAGTGACAGAAAAAGAAGCAAAAGCTTTTATGTGCCTTTCCAACCTCCATAAATTCTTTGTCCTAGTACCTCTGTATTTCTCACCCTCTCTGCTGGCAGTCAGTCATGTTATCCCACAGGGTCAGATGTTCATGCCCTACTGGCCTGCATCTGAAAGGTGAGTGACTCCAGTGAGTGATTAGGTCTTGAGAGGCCTTCAGAAAGTCATGCATTTCTACATGAAGCTTCACTCCTCATGCTTGAAACCTGTGTGTGAGACCAATTAAATGTGGGCTTATTAAATTCAGCATGGGACTGTATCTGAGTTAATGTCTTCCAAGCACAGATTTAAACCATCTTCAAAGATAGCTCCAGCAGCGGGATGACATGCAAAGGTGCAGGATTTCGAGAGCTGGGAACTGCTTCTGCTAAGAGAGAGAAAGGCTCTCCAATGCCATTTGCAGCATGCTGCAAGCTGCAGAAGATTTCACAGGATCTATGGAAATCGTTGCTATTTAGCCATGTCCCGAAACAATCCAACGGGAAGTTCCAGAAAATACAAAGGAGAAAAACCCTGTCTTTCTAATAACAAATTTACTGCTTGCATTCAACACAACAAAATACACATTGAAACAGTCTGAAGGCTCCAACAAATAGGAGGTTGAGCATTATAAGGGAAGCTTAGGTGACAGCTTCGTCTCTAATTTACCATCCATGATTTCTGACTGCTATTTTAGGGTTTCAGGACTATGAGTTTTTGAAGTAAGAAAAGCAAAACTGATTTTTTTTCCCAGTAACACTTATGTGTCACATATGTGTCTCTGCATTAAGTGACAGATATGGTCACTTGCAATTAGTGACCTGCAAGTTCTACCTTCCTCCCAACATATAGGATCTCACTAATAAGAGCTCCAGAGCTCAGACACTCTCCCAGGCCTGCAGATTCATCCTATCTTTCCATCCCCCTTGTTGCAAATCATACCTCATCTCTGGCAACTAGGAATGCATGGTTCAAACAACAGAAAGCAAGAATGGGAGAATGGCTGCTTGAGGGTTCTGGTGGTTATGCTCTTCTGGGGCAGCAAGGAGACTGGAAGGAGGTACCTGTAAATCAGTCAGAACTCTGCCACTCTAAAATTGGTGTTTGGACAATAAATCTTTCAAAGAAGGTATTATCTCTTTATTATTGGGGCTTACTGCCACCTATATAAAATAACAGCTTATTTGTTACACTAAGTAGCAGTGAAATATTAGGCTTTTAATTCCAGAAGATGTTATTATATGCACTCTGAGCTAATAAATTAAAGCCGGATATGAGCAGTTTACAATGCTACACTTTTCATTACAAGGCTTTTACCTATACAAGGCTAAAAAGTTTAGAGCCTGGCATTTATCACAGTAGAATCAGAGTGTTTCTTGATATGAACGGATTTTCCTTAATATGCACAGGAAAAAATAATAATCTGAACAATGAATGCAGGAAAAAATATGGAAGAGAGCTCAGCAGCCAATTTCTTTTCAAGTCCACTTTAGCCAATTCCATCTGTTTTGCTCAATTCCATTGCCAAAAATCAGTCAACAATCCTAAAAAATCAGTCAGAACCCAAATTTCAGTATTACTACTACTGAGTGAAAAATATGCACGGTCAAAATAGCCGTCCACTATAATACCAAGTTCTGTGACTTTTCAAGTGTATTCTGGAGTGAGCTGGGTGTTGTCATATACTCCCAACAAACTGTAAAGCAATCTTGCAAAACACTAATAAGGAGCCTTCTGTTTAGCCAATGTATTTGCTTATAAAATAAGGTGCTAATAAAATAAGACTAAGGGTATTGTTCAATGCATGCCTCTGTCACCCCCATTGTTCAATACAGCAAGCAGCTGGAGAGACAACAGAATTAGCACCAGGTAGTTTTCTTGAATCTTTCCACATAAATATGCTCATTTAATGATGAAAAATGTGTTCATGAATTCATACAAACAGCATCTGTATATGGGGTTCTTGATGACTAGCTATGTTCCCTCAGATTACTTAGCTTTAATAGTTTACTGCTCCTTATGGCTATGTTTTCTTTCCATCTTAAACATGAAAACCTAGTAGACTGCCACCTAAAAATATTTCTAGAAACCTGCAATTTCTACTAGATTTTTAAAAATTGTTTTATAAACAGATGCAATATTTAATGAAAGATTCAGAGAGACTTTTTTACAGCCAACAAACTGAAAATTAATACACCATGTTTAGTGCACTCCTAGTTTTATAAACTCATCTATTTTTTTATTATTATTGTGTTACGTAGGGGCTTTTTATGGTTATGCCACTTAGAAAATATAAATTTTTCATGTATAATTGCAGAAGAGCATCAGAACAACATGGTTTAGAATTGCAATTGTTGTTGACCTTTTGGAAGGATGTCGCTGTGATAGGTTGCATGAAATGAAGACTCCAAGATTTCTTAAGATCAGAAGGCTCTTTATTAAACGTGCAGTCCCTATTTATAGAGACCTACGCTCACCAATATGTGATTGGCTAAAATGACACAACGCCTCTCTACCGCCGTTGGGCTGAGGCAGAAAACAGTGTTTTGAGAATGAACAGTAAAGGAAAAGTAAATAAGAGGGATCAACAGCTATTATTTGGAAAATAAGGGAAGTTTACAAAAAAACATTATTAGTCCATTGCCTGAGAACATGAAATTCTTCACAGAGCTGTCCTTGGAAAGGAAAGCAGCTCTCTCCTGGGAAAATCTAAAGCCTGTTCTGAGATTTCTCTAAGTCACACTGAAAATCCAGCCCACAGAAGGCGATCTGAATTCTTCTATTTTGTACAACAAGAGTGATAATATCACACAAAATAAACATACTTTTGGAACTTTTTATCTATAGAGAACTAAATTAAGGCTTGGATTTCATAAACAAGTCAAGCTTATGTGGCTAGCCTATAACATTTTGACAAAGCTGCATATGCTTCATGTTCTGACAAGATCGTTCATATTGTAGAAAAGCATAACAGACTCAGAGGAAACATATTCTTATCAATATGATGACATTTTCTAAAGTGAACGCTTTGCCAGTCATAAAATAACCTCTATTTGTTTCTTTTGTTTGTTTTTTTGTTTGTTTTCACTTCTTTGGAAGTAATCCTCAAATTATGACTGCTTTTATGAGTTTGCAAACATTTGTACAATAATGACCTAAATTTTTTAAGTGAATGTTTATATAGAACAAGAAAAACCCAAACAACATGCAAATATTTCTTTATTAGAGGGTGCTACATCCCACAAAAATATAAGACTATTTATATGCAAGTCAGGCTATATTAGCTATCAATCAAAAGTAGAAAAGAAGAATCAGAACAGAGATGTCCCAATGTCATAACTGCAGCATTGGTCAAGGATGGAAACATAGGGAAAAACTTACAAACAGCTTGTGCAATCCACAACTCACAGATTTCTTTGACCCTAATATTGACACTTTTTCATCTCTCATTTCTGGGGTTAAAGTAAGTTTCTCTCTTACTTTAGAGAGAAAAAATAAATGAGATATAGCAGTAGTTTTTGCCAACATCTATAGCTCAGTGACTTTATTTGAATTATCTGATAACTAGTCAGTTAGTGAAATCTCAGAATGAATACCATGATTTTGTGGGCACAATCATATTGGTTTCATACAAGAGCATTTTCCATGTAAATCATACCTAATAGGTTAATAATATATGAAGAGCTTTGAACAGTCTGTTTTCAATCAACAGCACAATTTTCCCTTCTTCCAAACTATACTTAACAAAAATTTTGCATAAGAGGCTTGTTGACTATATTAATAAATTTATTGTTTAAAAATTTAAGCATTTTTTTCATTCTTTTCTTTCATTTTTTTTATAAAACAAACTTTTCTTAATTCAATTGCTAGGTGATTGTCACTTATTTATTTACAGAAAACCTGCAGATTGTTAAAGCTGGGCTGCATTTTCCTAGATACTTGCAAAGTTAATTTTTTTCTATATTATAGCTTAGAGGATTCAGCAACATTTAAAAATGGCCTGCCATGGCAATAACTGTTAGGAAAAAAACTATAACACACTACAGAGAACATTGTATTACCAGTAGTCATATATTTTAAATATTTCTGTAAATTAGACAAGATATAATGATGGAAGCAACAGCTGCTTTCCAAGGAGACCTCTAATAGTTCATATTCACCTTGTTTCTAAACCAAAAGGTACAAAGCCAAAGTCAATGTAATCATCAGAAATCTATCTGTTTGGAAAGAAGATTATTTAGCTATGAACAGTTGCATTTACTCCAAAATAAGATTATTTTCTATACTTCATAGATTAGTTTTCTGTTCAGAAGAATGCACCTAATTAAAGAACAAGCCTGGTTTTATCAAAAGGAGCCATATTAAAAAAGCAATGGTTCAGTAGATCTCTGTTGGGTTTGCCTCTTTTTAGGTTTCCCAGTCCAATATCTTACTCAAAACAAATCGAAAATACAAGTTATATTCATGTTGCTTATTTATACAATTTCTGCTGGTGTACAAAGATTTCTATCGCATCAGTTTTCTTTTGATCTGTCACAGACTGGAGGCATAATGTCTTGGAAAATGCACCATTCCTGCAGTTTATCTCTGCAGTCTTACCCAAGCAGATCTGCACACGTTTTGCATGCGTTCCCAGTTAACCAGAAGCTACATCAGTTGTAGAATTTTAAGCTGATCCTTTTTCTTTGCAATGTTTACTAACATGATTCACAATCACAGTTTTCTTCAACTTACTGTGTGCGATTATACATATATATATGCAAATATATACAATACATATGTTAAGAGAATTAGAGATCACTGCAATAGCAGTGTTTGAAAGACTGAAACTTTGGCCTGTTTCAAACTTGAAAACAACACTGAACTGACACTCACTGACAATACACACTGCTAACATTTAGTTCTAATCCATTATTAATTATTTCTATATATATTCAAATAAATAGTTTTAAACAAGTTTATCCTAAACTAGCTGTGAGTAAACAATGTGATGGAGCTGACAGCCTCAATGGCTATGGCTCCTTGATGGCTTCAGTGTCCAAGTTCAAGGTGGCTGGTGTTTAGAGGTCTGTGAAAAGAGATGATAGAACTGAGACAGGAGACTTCTTTCTTCTCCCTTCCTTGCTTGTGATTGCCATTTTATGTTCTCTGTTAAAAAGAAAAGGGGAAATTCATATACCCTTTATAGCTAAACCTACCACGACACTTCCAAAATAATTAAATTATATGTTCACAATCCATACTAGTCCACATCTATGTGACATAAGAATTTTTGCGTTGTTGCCTATTTTTTCTCCTGGAAAAGGGCTAGGACTGAAAGACTGTTGAAGGGAATTTAACAGTTGCTATCCATATCTAGATCTTATTTCCTGGGTGGGATTAATCCTTTGGAAACTGTGCTTCCAAAAAAAAAAAAAAAGGATTTTTGAGGAGTTGGTAAAAACTGAGATAAACAATTTGTTTCATACAGGCTAAAATAACACACTGGGAAGTTTAAGTTACTTATTAAAAAAAAAAGAGGATCACCCAAAAAAAAAGTCAAGCCCCCAAACTTATAACACTAAACCCAAATATTACCAAAAACATTTTAAAGTTAATGAATTGTAAAACAATCTGTCTTTTTGGGTTTTTTTTTTTTTGGTCAGAAGAATGAATGAGCTAAAAAATTATTCTGAATTTTTACTTACTTTATTGATCCTTAAACTTTTCAGGGAATTAATTTTGGTTGGATGAAATAAAAACTGAAACCAACAAGAAAGAGTCTGAAAGAAAAAATGGAAGCTAAACCAATTGTGATTACCACATAAGTGTGAGACAGATATGGATTTATCACATCATACATAATGAATGTGCATTGTGTTATGTGATTGAATTGTGAGTAGTATGTATGGATTAGATGCACATATCCAAATACATTATGAACTAGATATAACTTACGTGCACATAAAAATGTAAAAGGAGCTTCATGAAATTTCTAGCTAAGAATTATCCGTGTGTTTTACTCCTGTTTAGAATACAGCTGTTACACCGGTTTGTCATGGCCAGCTATGACTTTCCTCATGGGTGAAAGGAAATGGCTTTTGAATTCAAGCATTCTTGCTACAAAAATTCCAGATGCCACTAGTTGCTTTGTCAAAAGCTGCTTAGTTTTCCTCAGAAATAACAATTTAGAGCCAGTTGTAAACCACTCTCATACATCCTGGCCTTTTGTTCCCCAGCAGCAGGAAAGTAGGGAGTTAATGGGAGGCCCAGCAAAGCAGAAATCATATTTAACACTGCCCTTTCCTTATTTCAGCTACTTCCACTACAACAGGAGCAAGTGGGCTTTGTAGATTGCTTCCTCTGTAAAAAAGCATTTGCCTTAATTGTGAGAGTTTTCTTTGGTTTAGATTTGCAGATTTCAACATCCTTAATGGAAGGTAGAATCCCAAACTTGTTTTCCAGTCAAATTTCCTGCATAACTTTTTTTTTTTAAATGTCAGATATTGAGCAGGCTTTTCAAAAAAACTGAACAGCCAGAGACTGGATGACTTTAGTAATAGGAATACAGCCTGAGGAAAGTACATAAATCTGTAGCCTTGCTGTGCATAAAATTGCTTTGGTAGCTCTGCATCTGGAAAGACGGGAGGTTTGATCAGTGCAGTTTGAAGGAATGCCATCAGCCAAACAACCTAATCCTACACCTTAATTACCAAGTCATGCTGCTTTTCTCCACGCAATCTTGTCATGAACTTTTAAAATGGATATAAAAGCAGTAGTGAGTTTGCAAATACAACATTAAATGGAATGAAGTTTCCTTTCACCCTGAAGAAAACATAGGGGTGACTCGATGAATCATCCCTATGGGCCCACACAGGCCACCTTCTGCTTCTATGGAATCTTAATGCCATAAATGTTTAATCCATATGTTTCCTTCATGATTCATCCCTGAGCAGCTCCATATGTCAGCACTGGTCAGACAAGGCTTTTGAAATGCACAAGCGGTGCTGGTGACTAGCAGGCAAACGCACATCAGTTCCACAAGTTATTATTTTCTGTTATTTTCTGTTTATTCAGTTGGACAGCAGAATAAATGGGGAGAGAACTGCTGAAGAGATCATTGGTGACATTAAAATTGACAAGTTAAGGTTTATCTGGATCTGTAACATGCCTATCTTCCTGTACTCCTGTTGCAAGGCTGTGCATGAGCACAGCCTCTTCCTTCTAGGACTCCTTGACTATGCCCAAAGTGCAGGAATTAGGCTTGCATGCTGCATCCAGCCCAGCTCGCCCACCTGGATGTCTCACTAGGAATAATTCAGGCAGAGTGGGGTCATTAGAATGCATCCTTTGAGTGGATGGTTAACAGACTGAGATCGTAAGTTTTACTGCAGCCAGTAGGCCTCCCTGCAAGATAGGCAAGGGCTGTGATTCTGGTATTGGCAAGCTTGAGTTAAGAGAAGGGTCCAGTATATGGACCTGCTCACCACAGTGCCTAGAATAGTATGGTATTCCAGGCATTCAGCTCTGTGAGGCTCTTACAGAGAGCAAGGTAGGAAATCATTATGCTCGGTTTATAAGAAAAGCAATGAACCATGCGTAGAGTGGATGAAGCAGTTTACAGTTCCTTCTGGTTTTATTAGCCAGAAGCATCTATTTTCACAGAAACATGAATAATTTCTATCCTGCATTTTCTACAAAACCCAATTTTTAAGGCTGTATTGTGTCCAAGTAAAACTAAACACTTCTTGAGCTCAGGAAAATAGCACATGTATATACATCTACAATACTTTCCTAAAGAATTGAAGGCTTAAGGTTGGGATCAAATAAAGTGCCCTTATATTTATATATAGGTGTGCAGGCACAGGCACAGGGCTCAGAAAAACATGCACTAACTCAGGAGATACACAGGAACATTTTACTGGCATGTGGGTCGGTGAGCTAAATCTGGATCAAGTACCAGCTACAGACAACAGACTAAAGAAAATGTGGGTCTTGATTCAGGTCTTGCTGTAGCAAAATCAAGATTTTTTTGCACCTAATAGAGTGAAAGTGTATAGAGTGTGAATATTCAACTGACTCTCATGAATATTCATTAGCATTCATATATGAAAGAAATCTGACCTACCTATACGCAGGACTTTTCACACTTGTGCTAAAATTCCCTGAACAGGAAATCTCACATACTGGGTCCATGAGTGAGGAAAACAAACATCAAATCACATTCTTATTCTTATTTATAAAGCCGTCATATAATTTCTGTATTTTGCAACAGGTTTTCAGTCCTTATCTTAACCTATATTTATAGTTTTTGACTTACAATGAACTTTAATTGAACTACTGCTGAAAAGTTTGGATGAGGCTTTACAGCAGAGCTTGTAGCAACTAAATGTATTTCTGCAGGCTAGCAAGTTTTACTTAGAGTTCTGCTTAAATAGAACAAATTCTTTTCATTCAAATTGATTGCATTAGAACAGAGAAATATTAGTTCCCTGAGCAATTTTATGGTTAAAAGGAACTGTTCACTCATCAAGCACATACATTCTTTTTTAAAAAACTTTATATTGAAGGCTCCTTTCACCTACCTACCACCATTTAAAGTGGAAGAAAATTTTTTGCATATCACTTCAGATTAGAATAAAAATACTTTATAGTTGAATAGACTAACAAATATTTTTCTGATTGACTAATTTTATACCTAGTAGAATATATTGATTGAATTATTCAAGAGATAAGATGAACTTTTGTTCAATGATTGGAGAATTTATTTTAAGCCAGTGTTCAATTAAGACTTAAAAATTAGCGGGGAAGAAGAGAGGCATTTTGTAAATTCAGTCTTCCTGTTACAAAGTTGTTTTGTCATTCTTCTACTATGAAAAGTCTTGGAAACCCTTCTTTTGTGTCTTGAAGCATGAGATATCTTTTACAAACAACTAGATAAATAAATTAATATAAACATTGCAATACGTAGTTCTTAAGGAAAAATTATGGGTGCTGATGAATAATTTTTTTTAGATTATGTCTTTTTTTTTCTTTATTAAAAAAATCACACATCATCTACAGTAGGGAAGATAATATATCTGAGACTTATCCATCTTAGATGTTATAGATCTATAACATTTTAGATGTTACAGATCTTCAAATATAATTGAAGATACTCAACACAATTTGATTGCATATTTTGCCTTCCAAATGAAAAATTGCAAAGTGTATTGACAGATTTTTCATAGTATCACTTGTTATGGAAAAGTTCTGGTTTTATACTAACGAACGATCCCAATACAATTCATCCTATGGTATCTTCCTTATATGGGATGCAATATCTTCATATTTCAATTTCCAAGTGAGAAAAGTGTAGAGAGAGAAAAATGAAAGAGAAAATAAAATTATGTTAACCACAGGCAGAAACTCAGACAGTCTCTAAGTAATCACCTCTCTATATGCTTCTCTTCAAGTGATCTAATTCCTTTAATTTCGCTATTACTGATTAAATTATTTCCAGAAAAAATTGTATACTTCTGGGATATGCAAGGACAGAATGTTATTAAACTCACCTTATTTCCTTCAAAGGACAACTCAGAATGAGGCTGTGTTCAAGAACAGGCTGGTTATTTATTCATATATATCCAATTCTAGTTAAGACATGTTGGCTTCAGCGAACATGACAGAAAAAGTTAAAAAGTCAAAGCACAGAAGTAAAATTTTGATACAAAGAAAGGTGATAGTAAACATTTATTCTTAAATTGTGTTTTATTTCTAAGTGTTCTACCACTGCTAAATTCTAACTTTAAAAAAAATACTATTTTAATTTGAAAAAGATTGTGTGTTTTGAGCATTAACTAGTAATATACCAAAACTCCTTTCTTGGTATGTTCTTAAGCTCTTTCTTGATATTTCATCACAAAATAAAAATGTCCCTTAAATTACATTGGCTTATAGTGCCACAGGAAATATTACTCAACAGCTGGTTTTATAGAAGGCTATAGAATTGTATTATGCTTAGGTTTAGATAATTTGTGCATATTTTGCATTGTCTCATCGTGGCCAGGTAGACTTGTGGGATTCTATGTTTGAGGACGAACCTAGAAGAAATTAAAGGAACCATCATGGAGTGCTTCAAGAAACTCTCAATGTCATTAAAATACGTAGCAGAAGGATAAGGTTGATGTTTTAGAAGAAATTTCTAAATGTCTGAATTTTATTTGGCAAGCTTTGACATATTGACTGCTGTCATTTTCAACTGAGGTTTTCATCATTTCAAGATAATAAAAATACAACAGTTACAGTGTTATGTAATGTGCATGGATAAAAATTAGAAAATAACATTTTTTTCCCATTCTGCTGAACATTTTAGAGCTGGATTTTATCAGAGTATAATAACATAAGAGTAGCTATCAGTTCCACTTCAGTGGAACTTTAACACTCCCCTCATTTAGGCAGAGTTTGAGCTATTCAAGCAGGAAGTTATGTAAGGCCCATCAAAAAGCAACAACCCAGAAGTCCTCCACGAAACCTCAACTTCATATATTCAAAATTTCATCTAGCATTTTATGGAAAATAATTTTAAACTTACAAAAATCCAAAATAAGAAAAAGCCCCAACCAACAAAAATCCCACTGATGTTACTGTGTGAAGATTTTATATAAAAGAAAACATTTTAAGTACTAATCAGAAAGTTGGCTTGCCTGTCTGTAAAACGCTTTTGTCAGGTTCATCACCAAGAATACAGCAGGGGAACTGCAGTCACTCTACAAGACAGGAGAAGCTAAGGAAATAGCTGGAAATAGCTTATTTGATCACTAAATGTCTACAAGCGTATATGCTCAGCAACATATGTCGTTTCATATATAGTGTCAACTGGCCAACAAATAAGAAAAAGTAATTCAGATTTCAAATAGGAAATGATGAGTTAAGACACAGAAGTATTAAGCCTGTATTCTTCTGTCACTTGGCGTGACAGAGCTTCATAATGCTTTGTTGAGACACTGAGATCCCTGCCAGGATGGGTGCAGTGCTCCATTAGACGATGGAGTCTGAGCAGAGTCTCATCATGTTCTATTAGACAAGGGAGTCTGAGCAGAGTGCAGGCACCATCTCTCACAGCACAGGCTATTAGTACTGCCTCCTGCTCCAGTGCAGTGAACTGAAATCTTATAGTTGCTCAGATTTACTGTAGTGCCCACGGTCCTCCTTGGCATCTCGAGAGAGCACAGGCTTTCACTCGTCCACTTCATCACTTTGCAATGAAGAAAACAGGTCTGGGTGCATAGGCTCTGCAACACATTTGTAGATATTATACCACTCCATGTGAAACAAAACCTGTTCAGTTAGAACATTAGGGAAACAAACTTTCTTCTTTAGCTCGTATTGAGGATTTGGCTCCATTCATTTTGGGATTCAAACTTTCTCTAAGCTTGTGAAGTATCTTTCTTTATCATGAGCAAAGAGAACATTGCTCAACACTGACAGTAAAGCCCTCCTGTATTATAACATTATTTGTAGTCAGGCCCAGATCAGTTCACTTGGGCGCTCAGAGACTCCTGTAAATAGTTTCCCTCTCGATAAGTCTCCTTTTGTCCTCAATGCCTGTACGTGAATAAAAGTCCATTTTCATTTAATGACACACCAAGACACCTCCTGAGATAACCCTTACCCTGAGAAATAATGTAACAAACTGGATTAGGGAGCAAATATTTTTAAGGGAGATCAAAGCTAAAGCAGAGAGATTAGGCATCCACAGTATCTCACTGGGAATTCAAAAACTGTATGGATGAAATCACTGCAGTCTGTAATAGTTGCAGTGATTTAGGAAGCTTCTCTCGCTTCTTAGGATTATTTACTGTGAAAAAAAGACTGAATCTGTGGTTAAGCACAGCCATTTTGTAACGTTCATGGAGATATTTTAATAAAAGTGGTGGCAAAAGAGAGGATGCAGGGCCAAGTGAAGGAGGAAGAAAGTAGAACAGGTCTTTGAAACAACAGATAATACTGTGATTTTCTAGGGTTTGTCAGGTGTGAGGGACTCAAATCTTCTGTATTCAAATTCATCTAATGCTCAGCATTGCTTCAGATATATCTGATAAAATTTGGCTAAAATTAGACCTCATTTGTGGAGTCTGTCTATTATTTTTCCAACAAAATTAAAAGCTTTAAAAGATTACAGAAGGCATAAATTTTCAAATAAATATTGCAACCATAGTGGTTGCAATAAAAGATAATTTCTTCACATGTGTGATAAAACTGCTCCACTTATGTCCTAATTTTTATTTTTGCCTTTCCTACTGTCAGTAAAGGAATGAATAACAGAATAGGGAAGTAAAATTGAAAAAATGGGACTTTTCTCACTTTCTTGTTTTGTTTAACACAGGCTAGTGAAAAAAAATGCAAGAAATGGACAAATTCGTTTAAAGACATTAGCAATTGCTTCAACATAAATACACGTTCGAAATGAAATTATTTTTCATATTGACCCAGTGCACTTTTTTTTTTTTTTTTTCCAATGTCTCAGTAGGTGAGGCTGGCTGTATTGCTGTCTTCTCTGGGAACCTGAAGATTCGTGTGGGAATGAGAAGGTTATGTGCAAACGTGAAGATTTCTACAACCTTGTGATTCAAAACTATGGAAATGTTCTTTTTGAAACTCGGAATAACTAATAGGTCTTGTGAAAATATTCTATTTAGTTTTTATTTTCTGAAAAAGCTCGTCATTGAAATTTATGGTTTTCTGTACTGGAGTCTCATTTATCATTTTGATCACCTGTGTCTAAGCAAGCATCAAACAAACAGTTATGCCATAAAACCCATCAAAGGAAAAACAATTGAAGTAGCAGAAAATAGGGATCTAGGTCAAACTGACACAAACAAAATGAATTTAGCTTTGTGAAATAAAAACTTATATATTGAGAAACAGATTTCATAACTGGAAAAATTAAGACTGAACCATAAAAATAGCACATGTACAGCATGTAGACGATTTGACACAAATTGTCAATGCAATTTTGCTGCAAAAACTGATAACAAGACCTGTGGCTGTCTAAAGAAGGGGATAATGGTTATTTGTATGTGATATAAGTGAGATGTACCAGAATAATACAGTTCTCTAGTCCACATTCTGTAAAAAAAGATGGAAAACCTGGAGAGAATACAGAGGAGAGTGACAAATATTACTTGTGGGATAGAAAATGTATTTCTGCAGATGATGCCTACAGCTCACCCCACTTAGCTTATCAAAAAAGATATTGAGAGACGTGTTGACTGCAACATATTCATACTTCAGAGATCAGGTACTAAAAGTATCAGGTACTGTTCAGTCTAATAGAAAAAAAGCATGGCAAGAATGAATGTTTAGAAGCTGGTGGCCAATTCAAGTGGCAAATGTCACACAAATTGCTAAAAAGTTACTTGGCCAGCTATCAAAACAAAGTATCACTGATACCAGAGTTCTGAATTTCACAAACCCTTATGTCTTTAAGCCAAAACAAGATGCCTCCATGGAGTATTTGTCTCAGCCAAACACAAGTTGGGATACCCCATAAAAGTCCTGGGAATTAATTCTCCAAGTTTCTCTATAAGCAGCAATTTTGAAGTCTTATTATGATCTGGGACTATAAGTCTTCTTATAAATCTTCTGCAGATTCTACTACTTTAAATTATACTCTGAAGTTTATAGGAGTTTAGAAAATATTTTGAATATTCTGTTCCATTGACATAGAACTGAATGGAAAGCAGTTTGTGTTCCACTGAACATATGGACACATTCCAGCAGCTTAAAAAACCTAAACCTAGAAACCAAAAGACTCTGTAAAAAACACTTCTAATAAGATGCACGTCAGTTCAGTGATTTTGAAATTGTATTTGCATAATTATTATTCCAAAGTAATTCTGTTCTGAGACAACAGACTGTTCTTTTTAGATAATGAAAAACTACTTTGTTTTACTAGTATAAATATAAATCATGGACAAGGTGCAACATAGATCAGCACCAGTAACATGCATGTACTTTTAAATCTAGTTTCTAATGTCATAACCCCCCCTACAAAAAAAGTGACCTTCCCTCTCTGAAATATGGATGAATTCAGCATGTTACTGTAGGATGTTTCAATATTATGGAAATATTATGTTGGACATAATTTTTTTCTGTTTCTCTGTTTTGTTGTTTTTGCAAAAGTGTTAGCAATAGACATTGGTGTCTTTAATCAAATATAAGGGAATGTTTGGGTTAATCCCAGTGACCTTAAAATGAATTTTGCTCAAGCACAATAAAACCAGAAAAAATACTTGATTCTTCAGATATTATGTTTTTCCTCCATTGAAAGCACTCTCACCCACTGCTGGTGTGAAAGCACATTTCAGAAAGTGTTAAAAGTGATTGAAACTGTAATCCCTAGAGCATTAGGCTGATGCAATTATTTCTATTGTTCAAATAAGGTTATGACCACCTTAAATCTTCATTTTCAGATATTATCTGACGTGTTCTACTTGCAAACAGAAAAGCCTCCTGAGAGTGGGTTACTGTGAAGGTTTGGGAACCTGCCAAATTTAATGAATCTAATGTATATTTTAAAATAATATTTTGAATCAAACTATGATCAGTAATAGTCTAATCTAGTGCAAACAGAAGTTCCCAATACTGCACTGAAATCCATGTGCATAATGTTTTAAGGTAAAATTATGCTTATGAAATGAAGATAATTCAAGTTTTCCTAATAGTTTTATTGAAATTTAGGATCAGCCTATCCACATGAACATTGTCCACAGCCACACAATATGGAAACATAAGAACACATAATAAATGCTAGGCTAGCACAATCTATCTCTATTACTTAGATTTTTGGTGATTGCTTCCACTTGTATCATATCAATAAAATCTCTTGAGAACCATAAGAACCTGCAAATTGTCTTCATACAAAATATGAAGACTCTAGCTAAGCAGAAAAAAATCTCCTCTCATGGCTCGAGGAAGTCTGTCAAATTACATCCTTGACTGCTCATATCGGCTCAAGGTTGTTAAAAATTTGGTATTTAAGGAACACGTGACCGCCTAAATAAAATTCAGCACCCATTTTATTAGAGTGGGAGAATTCAGGAAGGTAATACATAAATAGCCTAATATAGTTTCAGTGGTTAAACTTTTAATTTATTTAGCTAATAAAGAAAGTGGAGTCACACAGGATCTTTGCTCTTTCAGGACTTTTCAACACTTCCATATCTGGAAAAAGGAGGAAGAAGCCATGAGAAGACAAAATTTGCTGGTGATAGTCAGTTATTCAAGGTAATAAAAACAAGGGCAACTGAACTGCAGAAGAAATAAAGTGATAATGAAATGGCAGATGAAATCAGTGTTGGTAAATGCACAGTGATGCACATGAGGAAAAACAATCTCAATTTTACATACAAGGTGAAGAGCTCTGAGATTACTTTTGCCACACAGGAATGAAATCTTTAGAATTGACCTGTAATGAACAGTTCCGTGAAAATGTCATCTCAATACTCAGGAGCAGTAAAAAAGAAAATAGACATTTAAAAAAGGAAAAGAAAAACAATAAATATTATGATGTTGTACGATATGTATAAAGCTATCCTGGGTGCTCTTTACAATTTCTACTACCTCCACAACCATTTCAAAAAGGAAGCAGGAAAAAGAGAGATAGTCACAGACAGTTATAAAGGTTATTCAACTTGTGGAAAGAAACAGATAGTAAGCGGTAAAATGCTTCCCTGTAAAGTCATATGTTACATTGAGAAAATAAAAAAGAAAGGACTAGTCCAAAAAAGCCTGGGGAGGTCAAAGCAATCTAGCTAAAAAACGAACCACCAAACAAACTAGAAATTCTTCATAGCTCATAGCTAATCTGTGGAATTCTGACACAAGGGGATGTGCATGATAAAACTTTTACAGGAGTCTAAAAACAAGTGGGAGAAATTTATAGAAAACAAATCTATTATAGACTAGTAATCAAAGGCCAAATCTCTTGCGCAGGTAGTCCTTTAAATACTGTTCTGCTGAGGATTAGGAGACTGATAGAACCCATAGGAACATTTTACCTGCTGCTGCTGGCACCTGAAGCAATGACATAGTTGAAAAACTGGAAAAAAGAAGAATAAAACATGTTTCAGATGCAAATGTATTTGGTGCAATAAAAGATATAATTTTTTCTGTCTGTTCTTCATTGACCCTTATAGGCAGCTGAGCCCCGCACAGCCACTTGTTCGCTCCCCTGCAGTGGGATGGAGGAGGGGAATGGGGTTGTGGTCAGCTCATCACACCTAGTCTCTGCTATTCCTTCCTCCTTAGGGGAGGACTTCTCACACTCTTCCTCTGCTCCAGCATGGGATCCCTGTGATAGGAGACAGTCCTCCATGAGCTTCTCCAATGAGTCCTTTCTGCTGGCTGCAGTCCTTCACAAAGTGCTCCAGTGTGGGTTGCCTCCACAGCATGTGGTCCTTCAGGAACTCCAGAGTGGGTCACTCACGTGTGGGGTCACAAGTCCTGAAGCAAACATGCTTCAGTGTAGGCTCTCTCCATGGGCCCACAGGTGCTGCCTGCTCCAGCACAGGCTTCCCATGGGGTCACAGCCTCCTTCAGGCATCCACCTGCCTCTGATGTGGAGTTGTCCACAGGCAGCTCCAGTGTGGGGTGCTCCATGGGCTGCCAGGACACAGCTGCATCACCGTGGCCTGCACCACGAGGTGCAGGAGAATGTCAGCTCCAGCACCTGGAGCACTTTCTTTCCTCCTTCTTTGCTGTCCCTGGTGGCTTCAGGCCTGTTTCTCTCACATATTCTCACTCCTGTTTAATGCTGCAATTGCAAGGGATTCACTATCCTGCCTTTAACTCCGTTACCCCAGAGGCACCACCTCTGCTGATGGGCTTGGCCTTGGCCAGTGGTGGCTCCATCCTCCATCTCACAGCTGGCTGTCACTGCCTCTGTCAGACCCAGGGAAAACTGCTGGCAGCTTCTCACAGCAGCTCCCCCTGTAGCCCCCCACTCCCAAAACATGACCATGGAAACCTAACCCTAGCCATACAACTAATCCCCACAGGAACAAAGTTTGGAGCACTATGCTGTGTACTTATTATCTGCTCAACCTACATCGTCCCATGGATGATAGCCCATCGCTGTCATGAAATTTGTTTCCTGGATATTTTGCTATGCATGTGTGTTTGCTGTTCTTCAGAGTTCAAAGTCTTTGGGATAAGCAGTGTTTCTATTTGCCCTGAATTAGACAAGAAACTTGGTTCAATAACATAGCAAACGAAGCTTTAAGTCTTCTAGGTCACGAATTCTTCATTCTATGACTTGAAGCACTTGGTTTGCATTGGTTTGCATCAGTTCAACTGACCCAGGTGCTTCAGACATTAAAAATGACTGAAAGTTTAACTTTTTTCTGTCACGCTTGATGCTGGATTAGATATTGACTTTGCCACTGTAACTTCGTGTCAGATCAGATACCGTTTGCTCTCTCATCCCTGACACGAAGCCTTCGTGAGCTCCTATCCAATTCTCTTGTTGATTTGACATTTCTTTGACTGTGGGTTTCTTTGGGAGCTTTGGTAGTGTGCGTGCAGCACTTCAGCAGTGGAGAAGCTGTGGCCCTATGGAGGTGTCCCTGCTGCATCCCATTTTCTGAGAAATTTCAAGTGAATTAGGTATGCAGCTCAAATTAAGTTTCAGTTAGTTTTGTTTCTTTTGCCACTGAAAAAAACCCCATTGTTTTCTCCTCTTTTAAGTGTTTGAATCATTAGCACAAGTATGGAAATATTACCTGCAAATCATAGATCAGATAAAACTTAAATATCCAAATCAAAACTTCTAAACGCTTGGAGAGTTGCAAGTTGTTGGTGCAGATAAGTGAGAAGATATTTACAAAATAAATACATATAAACTACAGTAATTTGCTGGCCATTTTGCTAGCAGGAACCATCATTTACTATTTATTAAATACATATGCCAGAGTATTATTTTTTTTTTTTAGTCAGGCACATACGTCTGTAATGCACAAAATCAGAATCTTGAAGACACTGATACATTGTTTTAGTGATATTACATTTAACAAATTTGTGACAAAGTTAGCATCCCCATCCAGAGTGCCTTTGCTGAATGTCTGTTTGTAGTGTGTGCATTGCTCAATTTCCATGCTACAGAACAAAGGTGGTACGTTATATTCAGTATCAATCAATCAATCTTATTTATTCATCTTTATTTCTCTTTTGCTGTGTTATCTAATAGAAGCTTGAAGGCAGCAAGAAAATCAAAGCAAGATAGGATAAGTGTAGGATTTAATATAGTAGAGAAAATATATGAAGACCGTCAATATAGATGAGAGGAAAAGTAAACCCTGTGTTGGTGGCACTGAAGCCCAAAGAAAGATTCGTGGGTAAAAAAAAGCATGGAACTAGAATTTTATTTAGGTTGCATTTTAAGAGTGGTATACAGAAAGCTTTACCTGGAGATAATACATCTGTTTCTCTGTTGTAACAATTCAAAAGGATTTTCCTAAAGGAAGATACCTATACCAGACCAGGAATGCTTAACTGTTGCAGGCAGACCTGAGTGCCTATACCTACCAATCTTGACCACTTTTCCTGACAGCTCTTTAGTCACCCTTGTGGTTATTTCCCCATGTGCCAGCTCTACCTAACCACCCTGCAGCCTACAGGGACTTAGCCAAAGTCCTCCTGCAGGCTGAGAAAGGAAGGAGCCATCAAGCCATGGCAGCTTCCTAAGGACACAGGAGCTGCATATGCTCTGCCTCAGCATCACTGCTGCTCTCTCCACAGACCTCTGCCTCTTGGGTGTTTATGGTTGTGTCTTTGCAGAAACACCATCTTTCCACACTGTTGGAGAATAAATGAATGAATTTCTAAGAAATAGCTGAAACCTAGACATCACCTGAGCAGACTATCTAATTGTACCTAGCCAGAATATAAGGCTTAAATAAGCTAGGTGTTAGTTAACACTCCAAAGAATATTTCTCATTTTTAATTCTTCATCTACATTAAAACTTTCAATGGCCTTAAAAGCCTTAGCCAGATGGAAAAAAATAAAATTATATACTGGATCCAGGCATTCCTTAACAAAATCAGATATGATTAAATTAAGGCATTTTCTTCAACTCGATGATGGAAAAAAGCCTATGGCTAGTGGAGCCAGCTGAAGGAGAAGGAAGGACTTCCATATGAGAAGCCACCTGAGACACATTCTTGTCATTTTTACATTGCTCTAGCTCATCAGATAAAAGATTCAGTATTTATCAAGAGCAGGAATAAGGCAGCCCCACTTGTTGAGTTTGCCAACTGAGGTTGTTGGCAAACACAAACCAGTGCTGACTTATCTCTGGGTGCTAACAGATACAAGGAAGCTCTCAGCGACCTTTTCAGTCGTCCTTGGCAGTTGTGCTGTGCACGTCTTGGAACAGACTAGAGCTATATTTCCAATTGAGACACAAGTAAAAATATGTCTACCTTGAAAAATATCCCAAGTTTAAATATATAGTTTGTCAGAATAAAAATGGAAGCTGTCTCATTTGCTTAGTTCTAAAAACCAACACTAGCTATAGAAATTTCATTTTCATATATCCACATTTATAATGGTATAATTCTTGTAAATAATATGAAATTAAGTTCATGACAAACAAATTCCTAAAGACACCTCAAAGGGTGGGGGGGAATGAGAAGAGGGGAGAAAAACCCACACAGAATGGAGTTTATCAGAGGAGTGAGGTGTGAAACATCCAAGCCAAAGTGAAGGAGAGTTAAAATGAAGGTGTCTCTGGACAAGTTGCCTAAAAACTGTTTGTGGATACTTGGATACCTAACAAAAGAGTGAAAAATCCCTTGATTAATCAAGGTTTCCTAATGACAAAACCAGATTCAGATAGAGACTTTTAAACAATGTCAGAAGGAAGTAGATGAAATCTAAATGATGGAACTGAGAGACTTGAAAGGAGAGTTAGTGACGAAATACGTAGAGATTAAAACAAAAAGTAACTTTCAAAACTTTGACTATTCCCTTGACACCAAAAGCAAGCTGTAGGTATACTAAAACCACTTATTAACATAATCAAGTCTCGCCAGAATTGTCAGAAACTAAAAGAAAGTAAGTAACAGAGACATCCCTCGCCAAGGAATAGTGTGACTGAAGGTGATCTTTTAGCACTTTGAGATAATGACTGATAATTCCATTTGGCCAAAAAAAGCATAAAGGCAGAAAACAGGCTTCAACTGGAAAAAAAAATCTTCCTTTTCTAAGGCTTTTCAATGGCTTAACAAGATTAAAGAGTTAACAGTTGCATAAACCTCTAATATATTTTTGTAAATTGGCAATAGTTTCATTAGAAATGTACGCAATCCTGAAGCTTTTATCAGCCATGAAGAAAAGGTGAAAAAGAAAGATTCCTTAGATTTATAGATGAGAAAAAAATCATTGAACTGGGCACAATATATGATATGGAACTGTAAAGGTTATTGAATCCACTTTGATAAAGAATAACATTAATCTTCAGTATAATGCCTTTGAAACTAACTGAGACATTGTTTCTAACACGGGGACAGTTACATTAAATAAAAATATTGTTAGGTTAAGTACTACAAGGGCACTCTATACTAAAGCTTACAGTTTGTTTTTGTCTCAGAGAGTAACATTATCTTTTTAAGTAAGTTGGATGGATTTCAAGTCCTAGGGAGTGCCATTATTTTCTACTACGTTGCATAGATTTCAAAATCACCAGGATTTGCTATGTTCTTTCCATCTGAAAACCTGAACAAAAATGCAAACAAGTCTTACCTTGAAGAATTTTACTTTAAAACATGAATGAACAAACAAGGAATAGTTAATAGAATAAGAAAGGTCTCTAAAAAACATAATTGAGCTAAACCAAACCAAATTAAACCTAAACCCAACATTCAATTTTCCACTAGTGTTTTGCAATGTGGTTATAATCACTGCAAATGCAATGTATGAACATAGTTAAATCTTAAAAAAACAGCACTTCCCTCCTCTGGAAAGTTCAGTATTGCCATGGCATAACAGTTGCTGAAGGTGTCTGATAATTTCAATCTCCATACGTGATCACAGACAGGGTACCTTGTAACATTTTAAAACATAATTACCATTTAAAAGAATCAAGGTTTTAATTAGTTCTTCAAGAAGATGTGAAAATCTAGTCCTTTGATATGTAAACACAGAAGGAAGGTTCAATCTCCCTGGCAGATACTATGATGAATAACAGGATCCAGATAGAAAGAATATCTTTTTTAAAAGCAAGTTGCAGAAATCTTACATCTCTCAGATGCTGAGATATTCTTGTAAATGATATTAAAGAATTTACAAATATGGTCATTAATCACTGGGGCTTTTTTGTGGTTTGTTTTTTCTTCTTTTTTTAATCTAATGAGAAGTTAAAAGAGGGCATTGCCACTCTGTCAGAGGTCTATATTGGGAAATACAAGAAAAAACCCAAAAAAATGTCAAAAGCTTTCGTATTTGATAATATCTGTGCTGTCTTGATCACCCTCTGTGTAATTGCAATGTTTCATGGCATTGTCCAAGAATATTTCCCAACAGTGAGCTGGGACTGTTCACGTCCCTGAGAAACACTCTGGTTCTACTCCTTGGCTCTGCCACCTTACAAGGGATATTAATTTCAGCTTTAGTTAACATTTATATATGAAGACCAGAACATGGTATTGTTCAGTGATGTTCTTTTGTTGTGATGTCTTATTTGTGTGCATAACATCACCAGAAAGTGCATCACGTAAATCATACAATTCTTGACACAGAGTTTACACCTTTCTTGATTTCAGTTTCACAGACTGAGATTTTTAGGTCACCTGGAGTTAAAGTTCCTTTTGAAGTAACACTGCAGAAATGGTGGGCAAAGCAAAATTTTCTCAACAAAACCTCTTCTGTCTCCTGTTTGCCACAACTGGAGGGCATTGAGTACCTGAGATCTTCCTTCTATGTCGATGTCAGCTCAGAGGAAAAGATGCTGTCAGCAGAAGCCTTCCAAATGTTTCATGTGGATACTAAGAACCATGCAATCTAACTAAATCATTTCTTAAAACCACACTGTTATGCAACTTTATTTTCTTTTATTTCAGAATTCTCTTGAGTCCTTCCAAAAATCCTACAATTTCTTTATGTTTTTATTAAAACATATTGGCAAGAAGCTGAGTTCCTAAACACTTCTTGACAGCCAGTTTTTAAATACCTGAGAAATTTAATGGTTTTGTCTCCTCCACAAGCACTGAAATTATGTCAATAAGTAGTAGGGAAGTGAAGACAGCAGAAGTTGGTGCTGATTGGTTTGTATAGTGTCCTCCTGCCTAAAGAAACTTCATCAAACAGGCACTAGTAGGAGCAGTTCATCTGGTTTGAACAAAAGCTTTTTGAGGAGCAATCCCAGGTGTCTATCCATTCATAGCACTGATTACTCCTGTCATAAAAATTCAGATCAGAGAGAGATGTAAAATAGCATTTTAGGTGTATTTTTATTAAACTTTATTAAACTTTTTTTTCCACACCAGTTACTCATAGTCTATTAAAAGATAGTGTTGCAACCTTTGCCACATGATAACTGACTCCTGCCATGAGCAATTAGATCCCCATTCTCATTTACCAAAGTCATTTGCCATTTACCACTCTAAAATCCTGAGAATTTTTTAGCATCACTTTCGCCCATGATATAAGAACATTTGAGGCGCCTAACTGTTTCAAATACTTTTGGTACATATTTTTGTTTTGTACAATTCCTGTCAAAAGCTTATGCTTTTTTCCTGTAATTACAACTGCATATCAAAGAGAAACTGGCAAGTGTCAATCTTACTATCGATATAGCATCTGCTTTTTAGATTTGTTCAGCAGTGTAAATATACAGGAAAAGTTATTTAAATCTTTCTGCCACTAGACCAGTCTCCTCTAGAATGACCATCAGAAATCATCTTTGAAACTGAAACTGATTTTTGTTAAATAAATTGTAATGTTGATAGCATTAACACTGCACAGCAAACCGAGAAAATTTTAGTCTTTTTCAGGTAATGATTCTCAGTTTGCCACAGGTTTTTCACAAGAAAGCCTTAAGCATATGAGATGAGTGCCGTGAAAGTTCATGATCTCAGATCACACAGTGAAAAATAAGACCTTGAAACTTTTAGTTGTGGCAGGATGTAGAAGACATGGAAAAGCATTCCTTATAATGCTGACAGTTTTTATCAATTTAAATGCCACATTAGTGTATTTTATGTTTGTTGCCTTGAATATACTGCCAGATTTCATAGATCTATTATCTGTTTTCAAGGCATGCAAACATCAAGTTACTCATTTAGCCGTCTTACACTATCAGTCACAAGTTAGTGACAACCAGAGTTCTAACATGCATATCTGCAGAAGTTCACTCTTATCTGCAGTGTCAAGTGAGTCACACAATAATGGTTGGACTTCTGAGTACTTTTTGCTGGAGTCTAAGCATTAAATTAACTGACAATGACCTTGCTGTAAGAGCTCTATTGTTGACATGCATATGTATTTCAAGAACACTGTGTCCTCTTTCTAGCACTGAGAATTTGGAACATTTACAACTTTTTTTAAAATTAAATGCTTGAAGCCTGTGCAGATTAAAATCTTATAAGCATATAGGCAGTAACAGCAATTCCATTTCAGAATGAGAAATCAATAAAATAAGACAAATTAATTACAGAATTTTGGATGCAAATGCTTGAAATTACCACGAATCTATGTCAAGGTTTAATCCCAACTGGCAGCTAAGAACCACATAGCCACTCACTCCTCCACCAGTGGGATGGTGGAGAGAATCAGATGCATAAAATAAGAAAATCCCAAGGGCAGGTGGGTGTTCAGACATGTCCAGGAAAGGAGTGCTCCATCACATTTAATAGTGACTGAGAAATACAAATGAGATCCCTCTCAATGTGGCCTCCCTCTCCTCTTCTTCTCCCAGCTCCAAATGCTGAGCATGATGCCGAATGGTGTGGGGTATCCCTGTGGTCAGCTGGGGTCAGCTGTCCCAAATGTGTCCCCTCCCAGCTCCTTGTGCATTCCCAGCCCACCTGCTGGTGGGATGGTTTGAGGAGAAGAAAAGGCCGTGGCTCTGCACAAGCCGTGCTCATCAATGACAAGAACATCCCTATCTTATCAACATTTCCAGCAGAAACACAGAGGACAGACCCAGACCAGCTACTGTGAAGAAAATTAACCCAATTAACTCTACCCTAGCCCAAATCAACACAATGCACCATGTTAGGCTCTGTGTGATTGACTGCTAACAGAATCTCAAATTGTGCAATTGCATTGCCACTAGCACAGATTTACATCCTATAATTCTACCCACAAACTTTAAAATCCAGAATTTGATTTTGTGTTAATGGGCTGACCCATTTCATGTTAACACTTTCAATTTTAATTTATTTCAGTGACATCCAGTTCTCTAACATCATTGTAAAGGGTGCTAGAGAGCTGGTGTTACCTACAGACATTTTAAACAGCTCTTCAAGTCAAAACCTAGTGAAAGTCCTCAAGAGAAAAATACAAATGAAAAGGCTTTCATTTAGTTTTTGCAAGGGTCGTAAGACAAAACTTGAAAATTTCGTAAGAAACTTCTTTTGTTTGAATTTTGAAACAATTGAAACACTACAAAAAAAAATCATATGGAAAGAGAAGAACCAAAGTATAATTTAAAAGTAAAAAGAAAAAAGGAAATCAAGGGAAAATATGAAATTTCCATTACTTTCCAGTAACTTAAATGTCGTTATAATGCAGAGAACACAGAACCATCTGTTTAATTGATTTTCTTTCAGTGAGTAGCATTAACAATGCTATCCCTTTAGACCAACCACCAACATGCCCAGAACTTCAGTTGCATCTGTGCTAAGGTCTATAGCCCCCTAGCAGGATTTAACTCAGGACAAGCCTTTGCAAATACTAGTCAATAAGACTTGACATTCATTCATTAACTTTATTTTATAAGAGAATATGTTGACATATACGGACCTTCTTTCCCCTAGATATCTCAACTTTGCATAAAATTCCCTACCAGAGTATTTTATAAGCAAAAATATTGATGAAATACTTCTATGTTCTTCTGAGTTTTTTTCTTGAACATCAGTTTTTCAAAAAAAGGACAGTGAAAAGCAAAAATTTTTTTTTGCTTTTTGTTTGTATGGTATTCATGGAAAAAAGAACATTAATATCTGCTAAAGCTTTGAGAAGATACAAGAGACATTGGATATTGTGACCAAACATTCAAAGTTTGCAAGTTTTTGGAGTGGTACAGATCTTCAGGGTGTACTTATTAAGTTACTATTTCTGGAAATGTCATCTCAGTTTGCCTCGATCGGTACTGTTGGAAGCTGAATCACATTGCGTTGAAACAAGTGTTCAGATTCAGATTTAAAATGCACTGGATTATCACAGTTTTTTATTCCTTTGGTAAATGTCCTTTCTGAATACAGACAGCTCCCACAACTCTCCTCGAATCTGTGGGATTTTTAAATCTAGGCATTTGACTCACTGAAAAGATTCATCGAATCCCTGAAGCAGCACACATATGGATGCAGTAACCCCTTTGCTAATTTTCTCAAATGCTCTGTAGGCTCACCAACAGTGCCAATGTCTCTCATTTAAATCAAATAAAATACCAGTGTGTTTCTTAGGAGAGAAATTTGTAGCCCTTAAGCAACAAAATAAATCATGACTGAAAAGCTATTTTGCTTGCCATTCCCCAGGATTAACCTGGGATAACTCCTGGATTCAAAAGGCTTTTGGGAATCACCAATGCTCTAGTGACCCTATCCGAAACCTGTACCCCTTGCCATTTTAGATAATCATAAATGACATGGATGATCTTTGGAAAAATAATGCTTTCTCAGGAGAACATCATATGCTATTATTCCTCCTTTTCTATTCCAATATTCCCTATTTCTTTGCCACGAGTTTTTCTGGCACAGCACTCCTCCACAGCAGAAAAGAGGGGGGAGAAGTATGGTATAAAGAGCAAAACTAGTTTCCTTGGTCACGTTCTTTCCTCAAAACATTTCTACTTTTACTGTGTTCTTCTACCATACAACAAGTTGTTCCAAAGCAAATTTCCACACTTTCCTAGCAAAACAAATGACATATAGAGTCCCAAAATGGTAACATCATAGAGGGACAAGAGGAAGGATTTAAATTATAAACAAACTGCATATAAGAACAATTAATTTTATATTACATATTTAGAATACCAGCATGAAAAACCCGCTTTCCACTGAGCATTTATTACTTTTGTCACTTTAGTTAGTATGTAATTTCTTTTTTTGGAATATAAAGATATTGCCCTATTTATACATTTAAAGAGACTGCAGGTCACATAGCAGAAGTATCCACTTGAGAATTTCAGTAATAAATATGAAATACTTTTGCATTTTAATTGCCCTTTTTTTTTTCTTTCCTGGATGATCTGATGTATCTTTTATCACTACTGCAACAAAAAGCATAAAATATAGCTGTGTATAAATATAACTATAGAAGGAAATAACATTAGCTAATTATTAGCTGTTGTTGATATGTGCTGACACGGTTCATTTTGAGGCAATAACCCTCTTAGATCTTCAGGCTGAGAAAAATCAAAAGCTCAAAGGTGTCAGTGGTGTGCGTCAGTGGTGTGCGTGCTGGTAAGTGAGGATATCAATCATGTGTCAAGACAGGGCAAATAAGAAAGGCACGCAGTGTCCCCTGGTAGGGTAAGCAGGTACTTCCATATGCAAAACTACAACACTACAACACCTAAAAGTAGCTCTCAAAAAGGCCAAGAGAGATTTGTCAACGAAGAATTCAATTGTATAGCTCAGTTCCAAAAAGTACTTGGAGTATTCCAAGGTCACCAAAAGACGTATTTTCAGGGATTCAGAAATGTATCTGCTTCCTACAAGATCATGGACAAAAATCCTGCACTGATACAACAAAGTGAAAGAAGATTAGTGTATATTTTCTTGATAGGAAAGCCATCTTTTACCCACTGCAAAGATAGAGGTAATGGGTAAGCAGTCATGTTGCAAATGCAAAAGACGTTTTTAATTTCATAAGTGAATATGAAAATCTATGGAAACAATAAAATTCATGTTTAACTACTTATATTTTAACTCTAAGTTCTGTTTCCCTAGATGCATATTTATATTTTATATGTATTTTTAAAGGAAGCCACTCAGCAAGTGCTACATTTCAGTGATGGCACATGCTCACTGCTAAGTGCATGATTAAGCAGCCTGCAGTATGGAAAAACTGACTTTAAGCCTCCCTAAAATGGCCAGCGTTTTCATTTGCTTTGAGACCAACTTGGTAAAAGTTGACATTTGACTTTAAAAAAACCCAACCTTTTGTAAGACTGTAAACCAGCACTTGAGTTGAGAGGATGTCTTGATTTCTTCTTGCACTTGAAGAAATTTGATCCTCATTTACCAATAGCACTGACTCTCCAGAACAAGATGCGATTTTTATTATATCACTGCCCCAATCCTTGTGAAGTTGAACCAGCCTCTCTTAAAAGACCTCACCTTGCTTTGCCCTTGCCCCAAGCTGTTCAGGAATACAAATGATGTTCCTGAATGGCTTCTGTGATGTAGGATAGTCATCTCACCATGTTAAATGGCCCAGGCTGAGTAACCAGTCAGGGTCGTGTCATGCTCAAGCAGCTATACGTATTTCACACTGGAGTTAGCTCACCTCTGGCCAGTCTGAGATGATCACCACAGCCAGCCTGGATCTGTTTATAAAAGATAAATTTGACACAGATAAATCTCTGTCCTTCCCATTACCATAAAAGAGGTTACTAGAGTCACCTATGATTAAGGCTGGACAACAGTCATTTTTTTAATATCCTGCTTTTCAATTACCTCTGTCCACCTTCTGTGAATGAAACTGGGAGATGTTAGCCCACATAAAACAAATCTTAACAAATTTATTTCAAAATGATCAAGGAGTTTTGTGTTTTGAATAAGAAGACTTTGTGTTTTGAATAAGGGATCAGTCCCTTTAAACAAAGTTCCATTTAACAATCTGACCTAGCTGTATGGGGTCTGGGGGAATCCAGATTCACACATAATCAATGCAAACCTTCTACAATTTGACAGAAAAAAATTCAGAAAACTCTATGTTCTCAATAAGGACTTTTAAATCTCTTGACCTGTCTTGTTTTCACCAAATTGTACATTTTTAAATCCCTGAGTTTAAATTATTTGTTACAGAGTTAGTGGCAAACTTTGAGATGCTTTGAAAAGTTTCTTAACTCTGTCTTAAAAAAATGAAAAAAATCAAGACCAAAAGACACCTTCCACTTGTACTTGTAAAAGTGCTTACTTCTAAGAATTAAGGCAAAAACCCCAATTAAATTTCAAGGTGGACTGACACTGTGCCACAGATGGGTCAATTTGCACTAACATCTTAAAAATGAGATTGAGAAGGAAGAAATAAAAAATCTGACTAAAAATTGGGGTAAGAAATGGTGAAATAGAGGGCATTTTAGATGAGGTAAGGAAAAGATAACTGTATTGGAAAAACTGGGGTCACCTACATAATTAAGAGAGACTGACACCAGAAAAGCAATAACTGAATGGGAAGCCAGAGAAAATACACATAGTCAGTGAAGAGCAAAGGAGAGAGAGCCTAGCTTAAGTAAGAAGCTAGAGAGATTAGCTCAGAAGCAACTTTGAGGTTAGGATGGGGTTGAGACAGAGATTTACACTGTCAGTTTGGAGATTATGGTCAATGGAGTGAGATAAGAAGAGTTGAAGAAGAAGAGCAAGATAAAAAAGTCTTTTTTAGGAGAGGTAGAAAGAAAATTCTTGTGTTAAATCATTAAAATTACTTTTTCCAGAGTCAGCATTAAGAGAATAGCAGTGTATAGAGAAATAATTAATTATTTTCTAGTTTTTCACATAGTCATGCAGTGTTTGAGACTGGAAGGGATGTCTGGAGGTTATTGGGCTCAGCCCTGCTCCTGCTCAACAGTGCCACCTAGAGCACATTTTCCAGGGCCGTGTCCAGACATCTTTTGGCTATATCCAAGGACAGAGAACTCACAACCTCTTGCTGAAACCTGTGCCAGGGCTCAGTCATCCTCACAATAAAGCAAAGTTTCCTGATGCTCCATGGTCATTGCCATGTCACAGAGTGGTGTCACCAACTCCTGGTACTACCCTTGATGTTGCTGAGAACATACCATGAAGGGAAGAATATTGATGATAGCCATGTCACAGAGGAGTTGGTGAGAGAGTTGGCCCAAGTTTGGTATAAAAAGGGCTGAACCAGCCAAGGTTGACAGATCGGTATGGATGTGAAAAAGGCAGGGAAAAGTGAGCAGTGAGGCAGGCTGCTCCTCTTTTCCTCCTTGTTCTGTGTATTACAGCCAGATGCCTGAACAGGGCATGACCAGCTCATAGTTTCCTTGTGTCTTCTACCTCCTCAAAACTCATCATGACAGAGGACAATGCTCCAAAGGACAGATAAAACACTCCTGTCACCATCTTGCAGTGGACTAGAAGTTCCCCACAGCCATTGGCAAAGAGAGATCCCCAATCTTTTTTGTGGATGACCAAGAGAGGGCTGGGCCCCACATGAACCGTGGGCACAAACCTTAGTCATGCTGTGGTCTCGATACAGCTGGTAGAACACCTGAGGTGTCCTATGTCACAGGGAGGTCAGTGGTTAGCCCAACTTGGGTATTTCATGCCTGTCTGGGAGATTTGGATGGGCATCCTTGGCCTGAGGATGAGAGAGTCTGCACAGCAAGGCAAGGTTTGCTTGTGGTGACAGAGAGTATCAGCTCTGGTTGCTGATTCTCCTCCTGTATGTGACAGCATCACCTGTGTGAGCAGCTCATGGCATCCTCAGGATCTCCCCTTCTGCCAGTCAGATGGAGAGTGTTGAAGCTCTGTACTAGGATATTGTCGTAAATCTAAGAAAAGACAGTAACCCCAGCATATGCCACATCATGGCCCTATAAGCAGCAGGATTGTCCCCACAATGTGGTCAAAGGGAACTCTGCACTACCTTCCTTCCTAACCTATCATCATATCACAGGCAACTGGAAGACCCCTCACAGCTGTGTAGTCCCACCACCCAGCATCTCTGTACCCTGTCAAAATCTCCCTTACTGAAAGGTTCCTGTAGGTGTGGGCATATTGAAATTTGTTAATATCCACTGCACAACCCTGAGGATATATTTCCACTTCCCATCTTTTGTTTTCATAAAATTTCAAAGTATAGCTTTAGAGGCTGCTTCTGTATGTATGTCAGAAATTAGTTTCTCTGTGAAGAGCTCACTACACCTAACTAATGTCTAGACTATTTGGGGGATTTATGTTACTGTGAGGTGTAGTTTTGGTTTTTTTGAAATAATGGAAATTCAAAGAAAAATGGCGCAATTGAAATACTTTTCTGAAAGAAATACATTTTTCATTTTGAAGATTAAAAAGGCCCCACAGGTATGACAGTCTTGATAGCTGCACGGAAAGTTCTGCATTTTGAAAATGTCATTGCCAATTCAATTCAATGTCAACTTTAGTTTCATTTTAACTTCCTTTTTATTTTCATATCTTGAAAGCAAACATAAAACAGTATATAAAACTTACTAAAAATACCATTAGTCTTTTTATCTTTCTCAGTTTTACATTCCACTCTTTCTTCCTGCCCAATACAAGTCTCAAATACCCAATCAGCATAACTGCTGAGAACTACACTACTGCCTGCAATACCGCTCAACAGAAGCGGTGCTAGAATACATAAAGTGCTAGATTAAGTGTTCATTTTGCAGAGTGTATCGGCAACAGTGTACAGCACTGAAAATCATAAATATATCAAACATTTTTTATGCTGATTCACTTGCCCTGTTGTAAATCACTCAATAAAAGCCCCTCGTGAGAAGAGATAACAAAGATAAATAATGGTTTTGAAACGCTTAGATATCAGAGTAATGATCCATACAGACAGATTTAATAATGTTGTTTTACAGAGTGGTTTTTCACCACATAATAAAACAAAAGGAGAAAAAAAAAAAGAAAAAAAAGGAGAGATATAGGAACTGTGAAATATCTATTAATTAACAGCTCTTTATCTAGTTTGCAGTCTAAAAGAGGCATAAATCCTCTTTTATGTGGATGAGGAAGAGAGGACACAAATACTGTCAGCTACAGGACTACTTGGTATGTCATAACATGTAACCAGTGGAAGATGCAAGACACTACCTAAGACTGCACAAATAACCTTAATTTCAGTGTTCTCTGCCTTCTTGGAACTTGAGTCCTGCTATACTAATTTTAGACAATGTTCATTGTACAATGTATGCTATCTCTGTCTTCATTCTCTATCTTTGCACCTCAATAACTGGTTCTTTACTGGGAATGACGAATTCTCAGTTTTCAGGCAAAGCCAGTCAGGTGCAACTTCCGGCAATGCTCTGAACTGTCCTTTACCAGCAGCCACTTCACTCTGAGACCTTCTCACCTTTGCTCACCAGCCCCTTCCATAGCTCATTGCTCCTTCTCTACATCTTGTGTGTCTTGTCAGACACCTAAGATGAAGACAGTCTTGCTGCCCACAAAGCACTAAGAGACAGCACACAAGCAAAGGAGTGTTTATCCTGTTACAAACCAAGTTCTAAACTTTGACTCTTGGATTCTTACACTTTTTCTGGCAAGAAATGAAGGGTAATAACTCTTCTTCTCCCTAGAACAATGTGTGGCTGCAGAGGATGGAAAACATCATCTCCAATCTCAATTTAAAAAGTGCAATTTAAGAGAGGTTTGCCATTATAAGAAACATAACTTCACTAATGATCTGTCAAATCAAGTTGAGCTCACCCTAATAAAAAAAATTATTTATGTCTGCAAGAAAAAAAATTAAGGAACCATACTTTAAACACACAATTATTTTTTCTTACGTATTATTATAAGCGGGAAGAAGAATATTGAGAACTACAGAAGAAAAAAAGCCAAATAAAATTGTGACAGATTTTTAGGGAGAAAAATTAAGATCATCAGCTGAATGTCTAGTTTGCATTAATTGTATGTTCCTCATAAATGCTGAGGGGCTTACTGTAAAAGAAAATCTCTCCTGCATTATATATAGTTTTCTAGTTAAGCCATTCTGCGCTTCTGGAATGACTACATGACATGACAGTAAAGTACATAGAACTTAAAATTCATATGTGGCCTCTGGATGAAGGATTGATGTGTCCTTCAAAAAAGAGACTATCCCAATTTGATAGGCTTATTATCAGCCCATGACATTTTAGAGAATATAGTATGGTCTTCTTAACAGAAATGACCAGGGCCTCTCCTAGGGATGCTGGGAATCTGCTGGAAGCTGCAACCCATGGCTGAATTCACAATTGCAATGCTAATAAATATCTTCTTACCAGAGGGCTAGCTAAAATCCTGTTCTGTAAGAAGTGGTATCCACAGAAATACTTAGGACAGGAATGACATAAAAAGTGAGGTTTGGGGAAGATAATGTTGGTAGCGAGAAAGCAGGAGCATGTAAAGCCATTTGACAGGCAAAATTCACTGGACACACTTCACACCTTCAATCATGGATGCAGTGGAATTGAGGAAAAAAAGAAGCAAAGAGATGAACTATTGAGTTATTATTATATGTGAAGCAATTGCACAGTGTGAAACTAAGCCTAGCTGAGACAGCAAAGTATGTTTTTTCCAAAACCATGAAACTTCTGAAAGACAGACATCACCTAATATTGCAACAGGGGTGTTTTTTTACAGAAGTTTATAATTATCTAAAATTCATGAGTCTTATCTGTAATTATGAAACTCATTGTGAGACATAGATTTCAATCCAAGATGGAATGAATTCTGGGATATGCAAATTTCGATTGAAAAAGAGCTCCAAAACAACAGCTTCAGACTGTGAAGTGCTACAGCAATAATGGAAAAGGACAAAATGAGCAATAATAAAAGGAACACCTGTAGTGAGAAGAATGGAGTAGTAGAATAGAAAATTGAAATTAAAAAAAAAAAAAAAAACAAAACCCTGACAATAAAAAACACAACAAAAGAAAGAGAGTCCCAAAATTCTAAGTCAGAGGAACTGTCCATGATTATACTCCTGTACAGGCAATGAACAAATAAAATGGTAAAGCAGGCACTGACTCACATGCACAAAGATTCTTATGCTTCATATAAATTATTTATCAAGTGAGATAAAACCTCCTACATATTGAAGGGAGATGGACAACAAGCTAGGCTCCTGGCAGCATTGTTAGAAATGAAAGAATAGAAGGACATGGCAAACAGATGTGTCATGAACTTAAATAGGCCACAAGAAATTCCTCAAGTGGAAAATGTTCTTCTCAAGGTCTTTTTCAAATTATTCTACTGTAATGATTATGCTTTCCTTCCACCCTCCCCTTTTTTTTAATAGCTTTTTTTTTGAGAGAAAGGTAGTCAATCTGGAAGGCTGACTAGAATATTTTCTTCACAAATTAAATATCTGCATATTTTTCCTATGATCACTGCAAAGATGGAGCTGTGTTCTTTGTTTTCTTCTGCCAAATCTTTTGGGAAGAAGGATTAAAAGAAAAATTCAGTATTTGTGAAATCGAAATGCTAAGAAATATGCACAACAAATAGGTCTTCTTAGGTATAATGAATCACTGTGAATCAGTGACATGAAATACTTTTTAGAATTTACAGCACAATGGGCTAGAAACAAAAGAATTCCAGTAGCTTCTAATTTTGCTTCCAAAAGTCATTGTTTCAGCCTCTCAAGAAAATGTTAATTGCAATGAGAGCAATTCAAAGATGCATTCAGACTCCTATTCTGCACTAAAAAAAAATCATTAGCACAGATGTAAGAACAAGTTTCAGATGGTTCCAAGTACATGATTACTTGCTGTACTGCATAAGCATAATGTAGCTTAACTTAGAACAGCTAAGTGAAATTTAGTAAAATTGGAGAAAAAAATTTTAAAAAGCAAACCATGCAGAACTGGGCAGTTTGAGAAAACCTCATCCCAAAGGACAATGTCAAGCTCCCAAGTCACAACAGAAACATGAGAGAAAATAATTACCAATAACTGTGGGTTTTGTCTATCTGCTCAGTACAAAAATGTTCCAAAGACAAAGAGTGATTTTGGATTTTGTGAATATTGTCTATTGATTTTTATACTCACTAGAAAACAGTAGGTATAGAAATGAGGAAAAAAATGGCATTATGTATCAAGTCTTTTCAAGAGCCAAAAGTTTTAGAGCAAACGTTACGGTAAGCATGATACAAGAGGTCCCCCAAGAACCTTCTTCTGAAATTGCATATTTCAGAAAGTNTTTTTGGTTGTGAGTCCTGTGCTCTACTGGGACATCCAGAAGTTCCTTATAACCTGCTAACAACTACTCATTATTTCAATTTTTTTTTCCAAATAAAGCTCTGGAAAGCAGGAATGTAGAGAATATTTGCAGTTTTGATAAAACTGAAACACATACAATTTCTTTCAGTACATTTGTGGTTAGAAACATACAAAGCACCCATTTTTTAGGCAGAGTATTTCATTGTTCAAGAGAAATAATCATTATTGTTTTTCCATATTAGGAATAAATTTCTTGTAGATTGTACCTGACTGCTAAGCAGGTACCAAGCAAGGTATTTTATTCTTGGTGTCCTGCCCATGTTGAGTTGGTGTTTTTTGACTTGAAGGTTTCAGTATAAGCTCAGACTCATTAAAGTCTTTTCTACTGGGCTGATTATAGCCATGAATCCTGTAATACTCAGGGGACCCCTTGCTTTTGTTGCTAATTTCAACCAAGAGAGTGAATGGACTCAAAACTGTAAGGAAAAAGACACCTAGAGACCTAGACAGGAAAAGAAAGCACAATTATGTAATCCCTAGCTCCCTCTCATTAGGGAGACACATTTAAATATCTCTTGGCTGTGGGAATTTTAACAGGAAGGATTTCTTTATGGCTAATAACTAGCTGGATTTGTTATCTTTTTACTCCCATGAGCTTTGTTGATTACCACAGGAATATTCCAGTGAGGAAATTTTGCTCACATGAACAAAAACATGTGAGACCAGAGTCTAAGAAAGCATGCTAATTCCTTTGGGCACACCAATATTATCAACATCAACATCACTGTCTTGAGGCAGAGCTTACTTGCTACTTAACATTTCTGAATCTGTTGTGCAACAGGCTATCACAAAGTGGTTCTGCTCAGATGTTCAACGTTACTCAGTTGGAGCAAGCAGCACGCACATTGCACAAGTAATTTACGCACACACAGATCTGACCTAGTTGAACATTATATAATAAACATTGACAATTGTCAATGGTGTCATTGGCCAAAGCCACTAAGAGTGTGGCTATGAGATTGCCTGGCTAATATATTTTTTTTCCATTTTCACATGAAAATATTTCTGAAGGCCTAACTCAAACAGGGCTATTGATCAGCTTTCCACTACCTTTTTTTTTTTTGTTGTTGTTGTTAAGTGTATGGCAAAGAAAACTGTACCAGAATGCTGTGGAATATCTATCACAATTTTGTTCAAAATACCGTCTAAGCACTTAGCAGAGTTTGCTGTATGATACCAACTGGTGTAAGCAATATAATTTTATATATGCTACTTCAGAGATGCAGACTCCAAAAAATTGGTAAAGTACTGTATAGAAAAAGCTAACAAACAGTATTAAGCTCATAAACAAGGTGTTTCACATCCTATATAAATAGGATACTATTTTTATATTTCAGGGGACTATGAGTAATTGCAAAGAGTCATTCAGTTTAGATTATGAAGTCTCAACTGGGGCTAAGTTTTTCAAAGCTTCATTTTTGTTATTTTTAGTTGTACCACATTCAGATGTCTCACTGCTGATTAAGACATCAAAATATTAATAAAGATACATTTATGAGGTATTTTGGTACTTTGAGGGTTCCCAATATTATTTGCCAGTGCTGAAATTCCTGCCACAGTTCCAAGCCTGATGTTGACATGAATTCTCGAGATATTCTGGAGGGAGTTTATATAACTCATCTGCATCAGAATGAGTGGATTGTTTTATCAGTTAGAGCAGGGCATGTAATTGATAAAATTTTGTCAGCTACTGAGGTCATTCAGTTTCAGGGGAAGATTAGAGCAGTAGGTGCTTCAAGTTATAACAGTCAGTAGGATGTTAAACCAAGTCAATTAAAGTCAAGAATGGAACCAGTATATAATTTTTTTCCCCATGGATAATAGCAAATATGCAGATCTCTCCCATAGACAGATATGAGTAAGAATGCAATTTGACTTGTCTTTGAACATGAAGCAGCCCTGAGCTTTCAAAAAATATTTGTGACTGAACTAAGTAATTGAATAGGATATTTGATGTAATTTTGTTACCCAGGAAAAATAAATGTACAAAGCAAGAATGAAAATTAGTAGAAGTTCAGAGGAGTTTCTGTTGGAGCAGTTCTTTTAATGTGAGATAGTTGTTTATTCCTTTCTTTTTAAAAATATTGTCAATTTAAAAATAATCAAGGAGGAAAAGACCAAATAAGAGTAAAGGTAACAAAAGAATGTGTATCTATAAAAATTACAAAAGAAAATAATTATTTTCTTTGATGATAAACAGAAAAGAAACATGACTATTCAGGCCCTAAATTCTCCCTGTCCTGTTCCTCATATTGATATTTTTTTATGCTCTCAAAATTTCAACTACACTTTTTTAGGACAGAAGCCTCATTTTAAGTATAATCTATAGAAGAAAATAAGTACATATATTAAAAAAAAGAAAAATCCTGAAACACCTCCATCCCCGCAAGATTTTTCTTATTCTCCCCAATGGAACTTCTGAAAAAAAAAAAAAAAGAAGTTCTTGAAAATTTCTTATAGAGATAAAAAACTCTAAGTATGTTCCTATATGTCTAGGACCTGGTGCACGTGAATCCACAAGTGAAGAGATAATGGACAAGACTTTCTAATATTTTATATCAACTCCAAACTTGCATTAGAAATCTGGAATTAGGCATGGGATCTGTATGTAAATAATTCAGGAACACAAATGAATTTGCCACTTCAGTTCTAGTCAAAATCAAATAAATATTAGAGCTAGCAGAAAAATCAAAGAATCTTGTATATCGATGGATATACAAGATAGGAAGTGTCTTATCATGTTAAAGAGGGGAAAAATGGGATGAATATAATTTCAAAAATACAAATACTTTGATTTTTTATCTCCTCAAAATTTGTTCCTCTTAAAAATAAAATATTCCTGTCTTACATCAACAGAGGAATCTGAGATGAGAAAAGCCAGAATTAGCTAATTTAAGCTGTGTTTAGTTTCTATGCCTATTTTCAAACTTTCAGAAAGCTAAACTAAATAAGACTCAAGAGAAGTAAAGAAGTAGATGTTCACTTTAAAGATAAACCTCCACTAGAAAATAGGAATTTAAAAACACTTCCACAAAGTGTCTAAATAATTGCTATCCACAATTGAACGTGGAAATCGTAATAGAAGAGAAAAGGTTCAGCAAATAAACTCTCATGGCTCTAGTCACAAATAGCAGATATGTCAACAAAAGTGTGAAATACAGATGAGCAATACTCCTCTTCTGCACCCAGTGATGTGTCTCAATCAGCACATAAATCGTGTAAATTACTTTGTTCTAAACAGGTTTTGGTGAATTTTTCCTTCCACTTGTCCTGTTCATTCTGAAACCACCTAAGATGAAACTTGAGAAAGAGTCCCAGTCCAGTCATTGCAAGCATGATTCTTTTCTTCACAAACCTCAGAGAAAAGCAGATGATATTCAAAAATGCCAATAAGTGGCCAGTCAAAACAGGGAAAACTCAATACAGAATTCTCTAGGCTGATGAACTCATTGCCTCAACTTACATTTAGCACATTAGCAAAATTATAAAAAAGAATAAGCACATGGTTACATTTAATAGAGCATTTAATAGTACATTCCTGGCTGGTCTTCTGCATTAATTAGATTTGAGTGACTTCATTACCATTGTGAAAAAACTACATTTGCCAGGAATACATCACAGCAAAACACAGTATTGCTCTTTCCACAAAGGAACACTCAGCCAAAAATGTTTTACATTTTCTTTTCAGACTTATGCTTTCTACTTAGCAAATTATAAGCATTACTTATTATTGAGTAATATCTCTCTCCTTGCAAAGATAAACTTTTATCAAATGGCAATGAGTGAAATTGAAGGCAAAATAGGAAAGTAAGGAAGTAAGCTTGTTCCTGCATGACCATATTTTGTTTCAGACCTTTGGCAATAAATGATGACTTCTCATAAATAGCACATTATTTCTAAATTCTGCTTTATGAGAAAATAAAATACATGCAGAAAAAAAATCAGCAAAATCCTTTATTTAAAAAATAAGGTGGTTTTATAGTTAAGCATGTCAGATGCAGTAAAAAAAAGGCAATTTTAAAATATTTGAATTACATTTGTAATATATTGATAAAAGTGAATTTTAGCAACATCAGAATGTTTATATGTAACATTGCAATGTGGAAATACTTGTGAATGTGAGCCTTTAGGGAAAAGTGCAATCTAAGGGGCACTAGATAACAGAAAAAGAAACACTGAGTAGACTGTCAGTGTGGCATAGCTAATTAATATTAATTTAATCATAATTAATTTAGAGACCATTAATAGCAGGAAGGCAATTATATTAGAGAGCCGATATTAGAATGTAATTGAGTACCATTCACTGGCTAAGTTTATGGTATTGTTTATAAAGTATTTAGCATTGTTATGCATTGAACAATACTTTGAACTGTCTGCTATACATATTATTCAACCAATTCTTCCTCACTCTGATTAAATAGCATCTACTAAATACCAGTAAAGAATAAACTTCTTTCTGTTTTGACATAAAGCTTTAAATCTATTACATTTTACTCAAACTTTTAAGCTGTGCCAGTATTATAAACTATAACTGAAATAAATACATCAATAATAATAAAAACATCAATCATTTCAGTGTCAAGAATTGTGAATACTTTGTATTCTTTGAAAAATCAGCCAAAGAATTGTTACTACTTTGCAGGTTTTCTGGCTACTTGCTCAATGAAGTTTCTTTTTCACAGGATTCCCCAAAGATATTAACAAATGAACACCCAGGCATTGGAATAGAGCATCATCTCAGAAAAAGGCTTTGTATAAAAATTGTCACTATCACTAATGAGCGAGATAAGGAAGCTTGTTAGAAATCACGACACATTCTTGGGGTAAAATACTTTCATAAAATTATTTGTGTTGGAAGAGACCTTAAAGAGCATCTGGTTTCAACTCCCTGACATGGCAGGGACTCCTTCTGCTAGACCAGGATGACCAGGGCCCCATCCAGCCTGGCCTGCATGCACAGCTGCTCTGAGCAACCTGTTCCAATGCCTCACCATATAGCTAAACACACATACACACATGTATAGAATATTCACGGGTGTACATAGAAAATAGACATACTTTTCCCCCTCCCTCACTCAGACAAGAAAAAGAGAATCAGATAATGGAACTTTCTATTAAAATAAGTAAGTTAGCCTAATATTAGAAAAAAGAAAACATACAAAATAGGACTGAAAGGAACAGCCTGTAAGAAAATCAAGGAAATCACGAATGATAAATCCTTTCTGAAATGCATTGGGAAAACGTCTAGCAGAGCAAACTCTAGAGGGTCATTCTTTTTGTATAAAGAAAATAGTCAGAGGAGGTAAGATACACTAGAATATTAAGTGAAATGTGTTTTCCTTGTTTGCTCTGCTGTAATTTGGAGATACTCCCATACCAGAAGCTTTTATTTCCAGGAAAGATGCTGAACAGATCTTTGTCAGACTGAAATGTAAGTAGAAAAGTCTTTAAAGCCAACTTATAAAATGACCAGCAGCAAATCACTAGGCCTAGAAGATATTCAGTAAAGAGCTTTTGATCAGCTCAGAAAATAAAATAGTTCTTGTGGCATATAAAATTCATACTAAAAGTGTTTTGGAACAAAAGGACTGCAAAGTGGATAATAGGGCACAGTCCACCATCAAATGTGTTGAAATATAATGCACACATGTTAAAACATTCAACCAGATTAAATTTAAAAACTAGACACAAAGAATTCTCTCTTGATCAATCTCTTCAGCCCGAATTACCAGAGAATGCAAAAGTTCTGCTCATGCTCACAGAGTTTTTTGAAATACATTGGGTGTAGACTGGGGCAGAAGCAGGACTGGAGACTAGATGGGTCTTGTTTGGACCCTACACATGTGGGCTTGGTTTTACACTTGTTTATTTTTTGCTATTTCAGGAATTTTTTTCTAGCTTAAAAATATTAGTCACATGTTGCAGCACACTCCATGACATAGTCCATATTTAAGACAGTCATGACACATAATCTAGAGTAGCACCATACCTTGTCAGAAGGCTTCAGGCTGTCTGCTCAGAGGACCATCATGAACCGCCACAAGCAGCAAACATCTGCTAGCATCTGTCTCTCTCTTCTCTCCTTCTCAAGCCCAAACCTTTTTGCCCCTTATAGTTCATGCACTGCATCTGTGTGCTCTTCATTACAGTCTACGCTCTTCACCTGTTTTCCCCAGCTGAGGCCAGTTGGGGATGAGCCTGGATCACAGCCCCATTCCCAAGCATCACACACCAGGTACCTACAGTCACAGATCATTACTGCTGATGAAGTATGCCTGCTTCTATTCTATTATAGTGTCCCAAGTAAGAGTAACCTTCTGTCTACATGACAGAACTGCAACAAAGTCATCCCTGACATGAACTATCTTGACAATAGAAAGAATGAGAAAGAAAAATACATCCTGCAGTGATCTTACCGAGTCTGAATCAAGGATAGCACAGCACTACTTGTTGAATCTACTCTCTTATAAGCCATGTGTAATTCCTACTGTTAAGAATCTAATAATTTGCAGCTAAACTCTTAATAAAATGTCAAACTTCTAACAGATGTTCGAAGACATTTGCAAGATTTATTTTTAAAAGCCATATAATTACAATGGAGACAATTTAATTAGAGACTCAAAAATGTTCTGTAATTGAACCCTGCAGCACAATCTTCCTTCCAAGAGAAAAGAAGCTTACTTTGCTTGACAGAGATGAACCAGTGTAAAAAGGTAAAGCCATCCTCAGAAGCAAAGCCTTAGAGGTAGTTGTTTGTTGCCTAGAACAAATAATTGTATTTGAAACCATATTTATTTTCACCTTTGTGCAGGCTTGGATGAGCTTATTGATGCAGCTTTCTCTGAATGTTCAGTACTGATTCAGTACACACTCAATAATCCTCATGTAACACATAAGATGAAGACTGGAGTGGTAATAACATACCTCTGGGCATTCATTTGTAAGTATCTTTGTAGCCTCAAGATGAAAATGAAAGTTTGAGTCCAAATCCAGGAAACAAGGGAAGAGGACAAAAAGCCTAAGCTCCTTTGGCATCCATCCCTAAAGCTTGTATTTCAGAAATGAAATACATATCAGAAACAGGATGCTCAATAGATTTTTTGCTTTGACCTCCTAAGCATGAGCTCTATCTCTCTTCTACCTTAGGTCAAAGAAACGATGAAAGAAAGAAATAAAATTAAACATACACTGTGACAAATTGATATAAATAAATGTATATATGTAAGTATATTAAAATCGCTGGGCATGAAGCAATACAGAAGAGTAAAGTCTGCTTCTATGATTTTGTACTATTCAAAAAACAACCTATTTCCCATACAAACTTTAATTCCTTTTTTTTTTTTTAATGATGAGAATTATCTTGGAAACCTAAACAGCATCTCTTGAGCTTAGGTTTTAGGACGAATAAAATTAGATGTCATTTGCTGGTCCTCAAGAAGTTTTACAAAACTTGTCAAGGGCTTGTGACAAACAAGCTAAAAAATGGCAAAAGGAAAAATGAAATATATATTTGCCTAAGTTCAGCTATCTTGTAATGTCCAGTTATTGTATGAAGTGTGACCTCTCTTAAATAACACCTGGATTTAGTTCCTACTGCAGTGAAAGTGAAAACTAACATAACTTAACAAATAATTAAAAACAGGGATACAGCACAAAAGTTTTATAAAGTTTAGATCACAATATTTTCTTAAAAATGAAACCCATGGAAAAAAACTGACAAAATTGAATTCACAGTAATTGTAGGTGTGCTGATGGATGACAAAGATTTTGATTTTCTCAAATATATTTCTTCAACAAAGGAAATGTTTTTTGAATGTAGAGTGACACCAGCATCACCTGCTTCCAAATCTAACATTAAAAATCCCGAAGTAAAAAATTTCAGTAATATAATCTGAAGTTTTAGTTTTATTTTGATAAACAAAGAAATTTTGAGATGTGAGATGCTACATAGTCAGAGCTAGAATTGGACAGGAGAAGAACAGAGGACAGGAAAACGAGTGAATAGACTAGGTCCTTCAGTTTCATAAAGCCAATCTGATGGCAAGGTTCTGCACCTGATCTTAATCAGTAGGATGACATGTAAAGGTGAAAGTGTGGTATAAAAAAATTAATAAAAATCCCCTAACCCTCACAAGTGTAAATGGGAAGTCTTCTAACCCTCTTCAGAGGAAAAAGTAGTTATCAAAGTGAATTTCTGAAGGAAACAAGAAAAAAAGGAGAGAGATTTTTAACAGCTTTTGATTATGGGAGCTGTTAAGCAATATAGATATAAGACTTATTTCTTTTCCAGGGAGATGACAACACTTTAGAGATATTGCAAGTGCATAATTCGGCAAACTTCTGCATCACTTAGAGAGATGACTGGTTCTATAAGCTTGAAGTCCAAGTTTAGAAAAGAAGTGGAAGTTTTTAGTATGAGACTGTTGTCAATTAGAGAGAAAGACATGAGTTTGATCTCTAATTGCTAGTGAATCTTTGGACACAAGCAGTATATCAGGACTTAGCAGAATTTGACCTTCAACATCTATATTTATTCATACTTGTCAGAAAATTAAATTTACCCCTGAAAATAGCTTCTCTGATCATTGTTATTTCAGCAAAGCAGGCCAGCAGCCTGTCAGTTCTCTCATGTAACTTTCTTCTTGTTACAATTCTAATACATCAAGGTAACTTCAAGGGTAGTTTCAAAAGTTTTTTCCCCAATGTAGCGTTAGGTTGACACTTAAAACAAAAGCTCAGCATTCTCAAGTCCTTTCCATCCCTTGTCATGAACAGATGGTACAATAAAGATAGAACTATTTCCTTACTCTCAAAACCTGGAGGAAGTGGAATTCATTAGGAAAACCAAAACAGATGCTATAAATATTTCTGAAGCTGTTTTTTTAGTACATAACAAGTACAGTAGCAGCAATATGTTTCCTGGCTTCTGGCACTATTTATTCAGTTTGTGTGGCCCAGTTTTGGTAGCAGGGGCGCTACAGGGGTGGCCTCTGTGAGAAGCTGCCAGAAGCTTCTCCCATGCCTGTCAGAGGCAGTGTCAGCCAGCTCCAGGATGGACCCACTGCTGGCCAAGGCCGAGCCCATCAGTGACGGTAGTAGAGCCCCCGCGATAAAATGCAAGGAAGAAAAGTTGTTGCATAGAAGTAATTACACCCAGAGAACAGTGGGATGAGAATATGTGAAAGGAACAAATGTGAGGAGACACCAAGGTCACTGGAGAAGGAAGGACAGGAGGTGCTTCAGGCACTGGAGCAGAGATTCCCCTGCAGCTCATCATGGTGCAGACCAAGGTGATACAGCTGTGCCCCTGCAGCCCACGGAGGTCCAAGGGGATGCAGAGATCCACCTGCGGTCTGAGGAGAGAGGATACCCACACCAGAGTAGGTGGATGCCTGAAAGGAGGTTGTGATGGGTGGGAAGCCCATGCTGGAGCAGGGTCCTGGCAGGGACCTGCAGAACTATGGAGAGAGGAGCCCACCCTGGAGCAGGTTTCCTAGCAGGACGTTTGAGCCTCGGGAGGAGGAGACTGTTCTTGAAGGACTGTACCCTATGGAAGAGTGGCTCACTTTGGAGGTGTTTGTGAAAAACTGTTGTCCATAGGATGGACTCATACTGGAGAAGTTTTTAGTGGACTATCTCCTGTGGGAGAGACCCCATGCTGGAGGAGGGGAGCAACTCCTCTCCCTGAGCAGCAGCAGAAACAACCTGTAATGGACTGACCATTCCCTGTCTCCCTGCACCACTAAGGAGGAGGTAGAACCTGGCAAGAAGGGGACACTGAGGGGAGGCTGTTTTTAGGATTTGGCTTACTTCTTATTATCCTGCTCTAATCTTGGTTGGTAACAAATTCAATAATTATCCTCACGTCAAGTCTGTTTTGCCCATGGTAGCAATTTGTGAGTGATCTCTCCCTGTCCTTCTCTCAATTAATGAGCCTTTCATTATATTTTTTCTCCCCTGTCCATTTGCAGAGGGGAGTGATAGAGCAGCTTTGGTGGGTGCCTGGCATGCAGCCCATATTAATGTCATCAGTAAGTGACTAAAATTTAAAAGAACTCAAAATATTAGAAATAAAACACTTTTACCCTTTTTGTGCCATCTCAAAAGCTGCAAATTCTTTTTCTTAACTGGCAGAGAGTCCTAAAAAGCCCAGATGGTGTTTGCATCACCCCACAGTGGGAAAAAGAACTGTTGAAAAATGGATGGGTAGTAGAATCTGGAGTGTAAGGCACCCCAACCAATATCAGTGCACCTCTTGTTGCTGCTATAAGTTGTAGTTTTTTAAAAGTTAAAATTCATTCCTTGTAGAGTGTGCTTTAAGTTGGCTTTACTTTTACTCCCTCTGGAACCTCCATGAGGCAGAGTGCAGCAGTGTCCCTGCTTTCTAATTCCTGCTGTTCTATTCAACACAGCAAAAATTAGTCACCCCCACACAGGACACCCACTAGTTTGCACTCTCTGTGACTAAAAATACACATTTGGTCACCCCTTGCAAATTAGGAAGGACCCCTCCTTTGGTAGGGTCACACACAGTGCTGGGGTGCATCTTGCTCCCCACTTACCCTTTTAAGACATGGGCAGAGCTGGATCCACAGTTTAGCAAAGCCTAAATCCAGATTGCCTAGAAGACTCCTGAATGCTCTAAAAACAACTGATTTAACTTAACTATGCTAGACTCTTCATAACAAGAGTATTTCGTCACTAGGCAAGAGAAGAACTTCTTGGCTTTCTGAGTTCAAGACTAATTAATTAACCTACCTAGAAGTTAAGGACCATAAAACCTCATCACTTCCACAGCATAGCATCTCCCTTTCCTTTTTCCTTTCCCCAGTTTAATTTACTGAAATATCAGAAAAGAAAACCCTTACTTCTAGAAGTGGACACGGTACTTGCATTTACATTTTTTATAGAAGAGCATAAAACCCTACCAACATATAGGTAATGTACTTTTACACAACTTGAAGTATTTCTGAAAGGGAATGGAAAACAGGAGATGCTGAGCACAACATGTGATCTAAAAAGGTGATGGTTTCTCTCCACCAAGTAACTGAAACCTCAATATCCAACTTCAGCTGAGACAGTGAGTTGAAAAAAAAAACTCCACACAGAAAATGTTTTCTTTCCTTGCTCTTTGACAGAAGAAGGAATATGCAGCTGTTAACAGTGAATTATAGGATAAAAATAATAAATAGGACTGAGCTCACTAAAGGAAATATCATGCCAATCACTCTGCATTCAAAAATCCTCTGAATTATGCAGTGAAAAATCCTCACATACAAGAAGAATATGCTTACACTGAACCACCTGGTCATTATACACTGCTCTGTTTCTTTAGTGATAAAACTTCATGTGGAGAGGATGCTGAAGAGAAAAAATAAATGAAAAAGAAAGGAAACAAAAAATAAAGTATTACGACCATACAAGAAAAATAATGACTAGATGGGAGGATTTTTTTTTTCCCTCAATAGAAAATTAAAAACCATAGAAGAAAACAATTAAAGTATGAAGATCATATTTAATATTTTTTGAAGAATGGGGAAAACAAAAATTAGATTAAAAACCCCAGTAACTTGGATTACGGAAAACTACAATAAAAACTCTCAAAGTCATGGTCACTAGGAAAAAAATCACCCAGAATAATTAAGGATATTTGATAACTTTGCATTTGAAAGAAAGATTATAACATATATTACACTGATGTTCTTACAAAGAACATCCTTCGATCAATAATAGCTCCTATATTAATATTTATGACATGCATGTTGGCTTTTTGGATTGGCTGCAGTTTGCTGTCCTGTAAAATATTTTAGAAATGGTACATATCTGAAATTACCCTGTAATTACATCAATGATATTAAGACGGCTTTAGGGTTTGCCTCAAAACTTGGTGGCTTGAGGGCACTCTTTGATTTTAATAAAGAAACCTATGCAAAAAGCAAGCTGTCAATTTAACTACAAGTAGGTCAGAACTAAACTAGGACACTTATTCTTTGGGCCAAATCACAAATCAGAGGGAAAAGGCTAAGCTAAAAGGGTTTTACTAAAAATGCCAATCAGTAGTTACACAACCAAGGAAATGAATCAGCCAGTGGCTTTTACAGAGCAAAGAAATGGCTGCCCACGAGTATTTGGAATCACTTATGGGAGCAGAGCCATTGAAAATGTCCAGTTCCTGCAGGGAAAAGTTATGCATGGGTGGAACTGGAGACATTTTATTTTCCCGTAGATTGCACTGTGCAAAGGAAGAGGAAAGGAACAAAATTTAGAGATTGCCATACTGTATGATACATTAATTTATTTAGTGTTGGTTTATTCTTTTCTGTCAAGGATCATTGCATAAAAGAAAGGATTGAATGCTGTAGGATATATACCTATAGGTATATATTCTTCTGTACATAACTAGATATGCTTCCACATTTCTTGTTCAGTTGTACCAGAGTTCTTCCCCAAACACCAAGGGTCACACTGTAGCATAACTTGAATCAACAGCCTGAAGACTTGAGGGTAGGGCAAGTGCCATCACTGAATAACTATGATTCTGAACGTCATTTGATGTCCTATTTTTTTTTTTTTGGAAAATAGGCATTTTTATGATGCATATCTCCATTCTTTGGGTCATCATCCACACTGCATTATTTAGCAACCACCTAGGTGTCTTAAAATTTCCCTCAGAATCAGGATCTTAAAATAATACACTCCTCATGTGTAAAGGCATCTGCCCCCAAAAGCATATTTAATGTCAAAACAAAAGAGGAAATCAAGAAGCATCATATAAACAAACCAAAACAGAAAAAAGAATAAAAATAAAATCCAGGTCAGTCCTTTGTTATCTGAAGTTATCAAAACTTTTCATTTAAATCAAATAAACACACCAAAATATGTGCTAGGATAGAAGTCCTGTTTGATTTACATATCAGATTTTTCATAAAGCTAAATGCCTCATAGGAGATCCTTAACCTCTTCCTTGTCCTGAGTCTAGCAGATCTGAAAGATAAGCAGTACTCTGCCCTTTGGTACCATGTGCTTCTCACACCCACCACGACTTCCTGGCACAGTACCTTCCCTTCTCGTCTTCATTTAGCTACATCCCCCCTTCTAACACTTGGAAATCAGTAGTCAGCCTCAATTTAGTGTGTAAGAGAGGGGGCTGTCTTATGGAATTGTTCCCTCCAGTACACCTGCAGTCAAAATGCTCTAAAGCTTTGCTTAGATCAGTAAATTAGAATTGCAGAGAACATCCTCTGTCACTGAGACTTGATCATCTATACCGTTAAGCTTTTAGGATTGCCCCATATGCAATTTTTATCTAGATGAACTAGCACTCTTCAAGCATTCCCTGTACATATTTGGTGTTTATCAGGAATAAGTTTAGAAGCAGTCACTGTGTTTGGATAGCAAAAGAGGATAGCATCATAGACCAGGAATCAGGCTATTCTGTCAGCTGGCTTTAGGGTCACTGAGAACCACTTGTGTCTATACTAATGAACAGAGCTGCAGAAGAATACATGAATAGGGTAGACTAGACTTGATTAGAATATTTCAGGTTGAAGGCACCTAAACCAACAATCGAGTCCAACTCTCTGACCTTTCAGGGATGACCAAAAGTTAAAAAAAAATTATTAAGGGTATTATCCAAAGGCTTTCATAACTCTGGTAGACTTAGGATGTTGACCACCTCTCCAGGGAGCCTGCTCCAGTAAGTTACCATCCTCTCAGTAAAGAAATGCTTCCTAAATTTGAAGTCTGAACCTCCCTTAATGAAGCTTTGTACTGCTCCTACATGTTCCCTCACTGGATACCAGGGAGAAGAGATCAGCACCTCCCTCTCATGTTCTCCTCCTCAGGAAACCGTATGGAACAATGAAGTTGTTACAAAAAAAAGTGGATATACAAAGAGAAACTGTTGGAGAGGATTGAATATTCACACTAAACCTGCATACAAATATTAATCATTAGAAAAAGAGGAAAAATGAAAAAAAATATCCCATTTCCTATATAGGGATAATACACTTGCAATTCTGACCCATGTACTTCTGGATATGTTGTTAAACAAGAAATTGTTGAGTGTATCAGGTAGTCCCTCAAGAATATACAACGTTGCTTGATTTTCTGTCAACAGGAAAATACCTCTGCAGAAATCATGTCAGAAAGACAGACTGTGGTCTTTGTACAAAACTTTGTATTCGATGATCAAAATTCAAATAACCAAGGTTTTTTAAAAAATAATTTTAATTATAATCTAGCCTACAGTAAGTCAATTAAAAAAGAGCATTCTTAAGATAAAAACCATTGTTCAAACAAACCTACTAGTGGGAACTATGTATTACAAAATCAAAACAACCTGTGGGGTCAAAGAAACTGAACCTTAACTTTGTAGTGCAAGGTTATCACAAATAGCTGTTTTGCTAGATATGCAAAGAGAACAGAGGAAATACTACTGTGGAATATGATTTGCAGGCTTTTTGTTCTCACATGTCTTGTTACTCAAGCAGTGTAGGTGTTTTTAGAAATACCAGCAAAAAACCCACACAAAATACAGTTTCCCATAAATAAAATGGAGATAAATTTTTATTACTCAGGATTTATTTTACTGTAATTGACATCTGATCCTTTCTTTAACATTCATAAAAAGCATCACAGGAAAGTTCCTGATGAAGCTGAAGAAGTTTTCTCTGCACTGATATTCTCTAGGAAGTCTCACATGGACAGAACTACCATTCTGAGTTGCATGCACCTACTGAGATATGTGTAAGTTTTCACAGTAGCTTCCTTTCTTAACACCCCTCTTCAATATTTTTTTCTATCCACTTGGTTGTTTTTGTAGTTTAAAGTTATTTGCTCAGACCCAGTGTATCAACAGAGATCTCACTTCCAAAACTACAGATGATTATAGCAGAAAAGATGAATTGAAGATGCTCACTGTTTGTTTAAACTAATCCCTATTGTCATCTGCTCCCCTCAGCAGTTAGTTGGGCAATGAAATATTAATTGCTTTAAAATCTCTATCAAAAATTTCCTCACAAATTACCTGTCACTATTTTTAAAATAATGTCTGTCAGATGATAAACATAAAGTCTTATTTGGTTTACTTGAAATTCCATAGATGGGATTTTAATTCCAGAAGTAATTTGATAGTTTCTTAGTTGATTGCATGGCTGTTGAGTTTACAAATTACTGCTTGCAGCTGTTTTTGCAGTTCTTCCTTAGGGTTAAGCTGTTCAGAAGGAAACAATCACATTTTAATTAAATGTAATAGAAAATAGAACAAAAACTGGGTTTTTTTTAGGGGGAGTTCAAAATATTTCTATTTCAATAATTATTTAGAAATTTGTTCATTCAATAAGTCCATTTATTGCATATTTATTGCAATTTTAATTTCAAAGTGCATTTCACACCTTAATCAGGATTTGTACAAGTGATTGAGAAACTGCTTACAAGAAGTTTTAACATTTTAAAGTGGTCACAGACTTGGCTTTTAAAGGGACTGCAGTAGGAGGAAACTCTGCTGGAGAAAGCTAGCAATGTGGCTCCCAATCAGGAATGATCAGTGAAAAAGAACTCAGAATAAAAACATAGACCTTCCAAAGCCACACAATCTTAGCAACATTTTAGGACAGCATATTTATTCTTCAGAGTTTTATTATCAGACAGTACTTCTCAGATACAGAAGACTATTAGGCTATGAAGCCAACCATCTCAATGTTTATGCCCTGATTGATCCCCTTCTGACTGCAAAGACAGCCTAAGATTAAGTCAGAGTGATTCCTTACAAGTTTTGGCATTCTCAATGCTCTGGTACTCCACTCACATCTTATTCCATGCTCTATTATTAATACAATGGAAATTTTCATAATACAGAGTGACAGAATCACCAAGATTTTGGGACAGAATAATGCTGGGAAGTCTTGTACTTTCAGAGGATTTCACATACAGATATTAGAGTGAAACATCCTCCCCAATAAATTATATTCTAACTACTAGACAATTAATTGTATTACGTCAAAAATTATCCAATTCCTGTAATTCTTCACCACAGCTCAATTTTTTGTCATGAACACAAATGTCTCTCTTCCATTCCTGTGACATCTTCTGTTTGGGTCTGGTGATTGCCTCTAAAATGTTGCTGTGCTCCTGACTGGGCGATCCTTGTACATCAAGGAGGTAATGACCCACCCAGCAGTCACTGGGAGAACCTCTGGCTGCTCTGCCCCTGGCCTCAGGCTGTGTCGGGCACTCCACAGCCCCTCCTTCAGGAAGAGCTGGCCAGTCTTTACAAAAGGAGCCTGCAGATTTCTCCCACATGGTAGAAATGACTACACCACCTTGGTATCCTTGCTTTTGTCTAAAAGTGCAGCAAGAAGTTCATATAGAAGCACCCTATCTGCTTGACAGTAGCAGTGATGAACTGAGCTATTTTTTTATAAGAAAATCCAATAATAGGTCAAATGATCAAAATTGGATAATGCTTTTTATGGATGGGGTCTGCACGGTGTGCTGTGTCCTGATAGTTAAACCATTCAATGATGCATTACTCAGGGTTGTCAGTATCTAAGATGTAAAATTGTCCATACTTTTCTTTCTCTGTAGTGTTAGCTCAAAACTCCACCATTTTGAATGATACTTAACATTCTTTTTTTACTTGTATCATAAGGAACCAGCACCTCCTGGTGCAAAACACATCGAAAATACCCACTATTCCACAAGAACCACAAGGTACGTGAAACCTCAAAGGCTTCCTAGCAGCCAGCTTTATAGAAAAAAATTGAATATAATTCCAGTAGGCATCTGTCGATGTCATCTTGATATTTCCAGACCACTTATACCTGCTGCTTGTTTGAAAAACAACTTTTTTTTTTAATAGCTGTCAGTGGAAATTCTAGAGGAAAAAAATATATTAAATAGAACTATTTTTTCAGTGTAGTTTGTATGTTGTTTGTATTGCACTGATGGTTTAACCTAGTGTTAAGAACCAATAAGAATCAAGTTAAATGATCTGGAGATTTACTGTACTTAATTTCTAGTAACATAGAGCCATTATATTCAGAAACTGATTGATATGTTCCCTTCACACTTCTGTCAAGAGGCATTTTTAAAAGTTCATTATTGATTGCACGTAAGGAGAAAGCATCATGCTGTGGCACAGGCTTTTGCCCAGCCATGCTGAAAAGCACGTCCTATTTACGTCACATTGGGAACTTGGAAGGTGAAAAGATGGTGATTTTTCGGATCCACAACTTTTCAGACTGATAACTCCTTTTCCAGCAAATCCTCCATCAGAACAAAGGGAGTATATTTTTTCCTGTCAACTCATCTATGTCGTTCATAAATCCCTATATGAACCCCATGAATATATGGATTACATGGATTCCAGATCTTTGTAATTTTTAAAAAAATGCAGTGCTGGGTTAAGATGGAGAAAGAATGTGTGCACCTGGTCTAAGCTGGGATAGTAAATTGAGATGAAAGATTAAGTAATTTCTATTATTTCAGTTGGGAATGGGAAATGGAGACTAATGATTCCTAAACTTTTACACTTCCAGCTTTGCAGGCTCAATTTTACAGTCAGATTCTTCAGAAGATCATTTTATTTTCTTTTTCGTTTCACATCTTTGGATTTTTCTATCTCCTTTTTCAGATTGCATCCATTTTCTTACCTTCCTTTCAAAACTCAGATTTCCAGGATTCCTCATTTTCTTTCAAGCCTATTCACTTTGGAGACACAGAGGTGACAGTTCCTGCATGTCCTAGTAAAGACAGGAAGATCATCCCCAGTGATCTTCTTCCTACTTTATTTTCACTATCCACAGAGTCTAAACAAACAAGAATCACTCCAAGTATACCGTATCACTTTCTCAAAATGCATTACTGAAATGAGATTTAGACAGAAGTAGAGCATTCTGTTCACAAATTTTAGGCTATGTCCTAAGCACACTGAAAAGCCTGGTTCAACGGTATTATTGGTTTTCAACAGCACTGACAGTCAATCTCCTCAGAAAGACTCAGAAAGTTGTAAATTTCCACTTCCAGTCTTCTATACTTGTGTTACTGTGTGTCTTCAATTAAAGATTATATGTTGATTCCTTCAGGTTTAGCCTTAGTGTGCATGCAAAATACTGAGTATCACACATTCTAATTTTAAGCAAATAAAAAAGTACATATTAAACATTAAGTGTAAGAGCATTTGCAAAACTAGTTTAGAAAAGTCTAGAATGACAACAGCTACAAAATATTGTGTCTAAACAGAATTTTGCCTATAAAAATAGTTTCCATAGGGCAGAGGTAATTTTCACATGAAATTTACAAGGGCAGAAAGAGCAGAAGTCAACTACAAAAGGGGTACTGGACCACAGGACTAAAACAGACTTCCTGTCCTGCCACATAAATTCATCACTGCTAGAAGAAACTGAACAGATGTTGGTTTTTTCTTCATGAATTTATGCCCAGGAACTAAGTCAGGAGACAGCTGGAATATTTATCTATCTATTTCTCTAGAAAGAGATTTTACAACTATATCAGAAATGCATGGAATATCTAACAGTCTTAGGGAAAAAGGTCACTATCACATTTCATATCAGTGATTTCGAAAGCCAGAGCCTGAAAAGACTGAACATACAATGTTGCATATAAGTAAGGATTTGCATAAAAAGAACTTTGCATAATTTTTTACTCAGTTTTCAAATTTTCTGCCATAATTCATTCCATACTATTAGTTATAAAGCCCAATTTAAAAACTTGTGTCTGTTTTAAGCTAAATTGATAATTACCTGCAGTGAAAAATCTTGCACTTTTAGTATTTCAGCTAAAAATACGTCTGAGTTGTTTCAATTATTTCATCTTGTAATCCAGAAGGAATTTCCTCTCTTTGCATGTAATAGTTGAGACAAAAAATAATGAAAGTTATTAAAGTGGCAGGTCATAACCAACTTCAATGCCAGCATAGGTTGTACACTTTCAAAAGAATTAATTATTTCCCATTGCCTTTTTTTTTTCTACGGTGGAATCCTTAAATGTGCTTTTAAATACAGTCTTCGAAAGTGTCAGACTGTCACAGAAGCTCCATTTATAGCCTCAGCATTTCTCCTCTTCTAAAGGACACAGCTTTTCTTCAGTCTAGGCTACACCTAGACTCAACACATGTCTCTCCACCACTCCAAGGCAAACCAGCCTGAGCTTAGTTTCGATTGCTATAGATTTCACTGAAACTCATGTCTTAACACTATGGAACTGAATAAAGTTGACCACTTTGGTTCTCAAAGTGGCTTTATCGTGTATTTGGCCAGGGTGAACTATAAGTGCTAACTTAAGACTTCCTTAACAAATTACTGGAGAAAGAAAAGAGAAGGCACAAACTGTTTTTCCATTCAAGCATTCCTGAGTTCCACCTGGGCATTCAAAGAACTATCCTGGCCCAGCAGCTGTAGTAACACCTGAAGTCTTGCAGCACTTTGAGACTCAGAAGTAGCACATAATTTTTTACGTGTGCTGCATGACTTATTTCTTTTCATCTTCACATTTTAATTTGGCAAAATGCAAGACTATATTTTGTATTAACCACATTTTGTCGCAATAAGATTCCTTCCCTCCAATATAGTAATAGTTTTAGAGTGTTAGTAAATCTTAATGACTTCAGTTATACCATAGCTGAAATTAAAACCCAAGCTCTAAACTGCAAATCAGAAGTCTTATGTCATGTTTGCTGAGAGCTAAATACTAAATGCATTTCCAGAAAAATTATTCTCAAAGAGCTGCGTCACTGGGTATTCCACATAATTGTGAGCTTCATTCAGCTGTTAAATGGCTCACCTAGGATTACATGTTCATGTACAAGAAACTTTTGCCAACAACAGAACCAGACTCTTGAAGTGTGCCACCAAGGAAAATAGTTTTAATTGCAGAATAGTGATTTTTCAGTACAGCTGCAGGGCAAGAAAAAAATGTAAAATTAAGGAAGGTTTGCATTGCCTTTTGTATGAACACTTTCAAGAGAAAAATCGAGGATTTATAACATAGGAACATGAATTGCAGATGAAAAGGACAATGTTCATTATTGGTCTGACATCAAAGTTCTATTTCAGTGACATTTCTCCCCACAAATTAAGAGCTAGAATAGAAGACATGCATCTTTATGTATTGATTTTTCAGTGAAAAATGGAGGTAATCACAAAGGGCTGTAGGTCACATCCCACAGTTGCAGGACTCTGCAAGTGATAGGAAGGCATGTCTGCAAGCTCCCCTGCTCAGACCAAGGGTGCATTTTGTCTCTGTAGCAGCTTTAGTGACCGTAAGGTCCACAGGAATTATTCAAAGGTAGAACTATTTTGTATGCTCTTCACCACCTCCTTATGGCTTTATTTATCTCAGATTCTGAGTCTGACTTTGGCCAGCAGACAAAAAGTAGAGAAAGACCTGCAAAGTGAAGTCTACCAGTTCCATTCAGAGTTGCAGGCAGTAGTCTGATGACATCTTTCCAAAGTATTTGTTAATGTTACTCATAGTTAAAGCCAAGAGTTGTCATGGGGACATCATAAAAGATTTGTTCAAGTCAGTTTCACAAGTCATTAGCTATCAACTGAAATTCCCATTTCCTTAACTCAAATTTAAGCCATTAAATCATACTGCTCTCAACTGAAAAAGATGACAAAAATAATCCCTCCAAAGAAGAAGCATAGTCTTACATTTTCATTCTTGAACTTAACCTTCCAAACTAAAGAGAACCCAGAATACTGGGGAAGATGAATCTATAATTTCTTCCTCAGAAAGGGAAGCTTTAACTGAGAAAGCATGGCATGTGAATCTACTTTATTTTTAATATTTACCATTGTCTTTCTGTGCCCTGAAGGTTTACGTACATAAAACCAATGCAGCAACTATGTCTCATAAGCAATAGGTAAAAAATTTCCAAGTAAATAAACCCCACAAGTGAGAGAAAATATGAAAAATCATTTCTATTGAATAAAACATTATTTTTTTCAAGTATCTATGATATAAAAACATCAATTGAAACTGCAGGTTTTTAAAATTCTGTTCATCTATTCTTCACAAGTAATAAAACATTGAGAAAAAAACACACAACCATGCCCTAAGAGGAATTAAGACACTTGGCAGGTACTTGAGTCACTCACATACACAGATAATATAGTCAATTTATTAAAATCAGTTCAAATAACCCCTTATTCTATTTATTTAGAGGGACATAGTTTATCACTCTCTTCTCTATGTAGGTACATAGGACAAAAGAGACAGTCACTTGAGTAGTTTCTTTAGGCACTAGTGAGGCAGAAATGGCCAACTCACCAAAAAGCAGAAAATTAGGAAAGGAAACATTGTGACAGATGCAGAAGAAATGCAAGAGACAAGCAACAAGGCTGGCCAGGAGAGATTAGAATTATTGATGGGAACAATTCAGGAACCCTTAAGCAGATAGAAAGATGGGGATGCAGAGTTCAGTAGCTCACAAAATTATGCAGGATTGCAAGTCTGAAATCATAACCACTTAGGAGACATATGAGGTAACACTTGGTAGGGTTTAGAGCCAGCAGCAAGGAATTAAAAAGATAAACAACATGTTTTCTTTCTACGATGTACAATATATAGGGAGTTGTTTATATGGCATAGCTTCCCAGCACACAGTAGTTTACATGTAAAATATGGCTATTTCAAATTGCAAAAGAAGGGCACAGTGGAGGAATTCAAGCTGGACGTGGGAAAGCAGTTAAGTCTTGTGGTCAGAAGGGAGGAAAAGTAGAATAGGAAATCTAGAAATGCTGTATAGAGGGGGAAAACAGCATATTTTCCAAGGGAGTATTTCTAACTATTTGTGAAGGGTGTGAGGAGTGAATTAGAGATGACTCCTAGGACCTAAGGAGTCAGATTTATTAATACAAGCACCACTCCTGAAATTGGGGTGGTTGAGGAGCAACTGCCTCCAAATCTTCTACCTACACATTGCCATTTAAACATATGAGAAAACTTACTGAAATAAAAAATGAAATAAAATATAAAACATCCCGGAAACAACAACAAAAAAACCAAACCAGAGAACTTCTGAGAACAAGATTAACTCAAAATGTGGACAAACTTCAGAAGCATCATCATCAAAGACAGCATTATTATACCACTGCCTGTGGCCTGCAGTGATGATAACAAGCATGGCACTATACTAAATATGAAAAGCATTCTCCAAAAGAATGGAGAAAAACTCCTGTCTCTTTGCTCCATATACATTCTGACTCTGAAATTCCAAGATTCAATTATAAGACTGATATGCACATGTGTGAAGAACCCAAACATTAAAATAATGTGAAGACACTAAAATAAAATTAATGTTGAGTAATGGAGGCCTTTTGTGCCGGTAGCCAAAGGCTTTGAGTAAGTTAAACTAGGGAAATTTATGTGGAATTTACATCTCCTGCAACAAAACTTTTCTCAAGCACCAAGCTAGCATCAGAAAGGCAGATTTTATATTCCTTTATTTATAAATCCAGCAGAATTCCAAGGTTTACTTGTTACAACTGTTGAAGTTTAGGTAACAGCAAAGACATCTTTTATTGAGGGTGTAGCTAGTTAACTAATTCAGCAGCTGTAATTAAAAAAAAAAAAGCTAAAAGCACATATAATTTTGGATGACCATTAGAAAGACTTTGGGTCTCATCTGAGATATTCTTAGAGAGGTATATATATGTAGTTTTTTTATTAAATGATATACTGAAATAACTGAAAGGTGAGTCAGAAAAGAACTGACTGACTGAACTCTTGACTCCAACCTATTAGGAATTACATCTCTATTGGGAAAAATGCTGCCTTGAAAGCTGTGGGCAATCCTTTGAAAGCACAACTTCATTGTTAACACAAGTAACATTAATTAAACAGATTTAGGAAGCTGAAAGGTTAAGAAAAGCAGAAAGAATCAGAAAATTACAAAGTCACCTTACTGCTATTATCTCGTGGCTCAACCTTTAAAGATTAAATATCAAGAGAGAAATTGACTCATTGAAATGTCATTATTTTTCTTTAGAGGTAGTTGTTGTCCTACTAGATTGTTGGAATAATAGAAGCATTTTCTATGCAAAGACCTGCCAATATTTCCCATATTATTACTGATGAAGAAGAGTAGTTGGTAAGATTCTGCTACATGGTTTATCGCGAGGAATCCTCTGATTTGTCAATGTCAGCTCCTCTGTCAGCTAAGTTTAAATCAACTGTAGTCATAAAAAAATGGCAATAAACTCTTCCCTTAGGCAGATTCATTCATTTTAGGTTAAAATTTTGCATTTTTCCATTGTTACCTGTGCATATATGTAGGCTTTAGCAGCCTTTGGAAACCACTGGAGCTTTTCAAATTAGTGAAAATGGAAGGGCAAAGATTGATGGCAAGAAGACGCATATGAAAGAAATTATCAACCAGCAAAAGAATATTTGACATCCCCAAAAGCCTGGAATTATATTTAAAGACTGACCATATATTATTTTCCATGTAAGTCTTAATTTCTCTTTTTAATGATGTCTCAAAAATATTAGAAAAAACATATAAATAAAGATCAAGACCAAGGGTGAAATTTGAATCAAACAGGTGGATAGAAAGTTAGCATTTGGGCAATGTAATATAGCATTCACCAAAACTATTCACAGAACTCTTATTTAAGAAATTTTTCCTAAGTCCCGGTGTGAAATATTCTAACATTTAGATAATAAAGAGATTAAAGTTATAGATAGTATAGAAGCAACAGTGCTTATTCAGAGCAGTGTGGGCAAAGAAATTAGAAGAAAATGGGTTAAAAATAAAGTATGTGTAATTACACCTTCTCAGCTACTTTTTTTTGAAAGCATTCCACCTTAGAGAAGATAAAATTTAACAGTGAGTCACCTCATATAATTCTGCTCCAGAAGAACTTATTTTTTAAAAGAAGTAGAGATTTGGTATTAGGAACTAAAAATTATTTTGTGGAAAATACACTACTTTACCTGCTATGAAAAAACTTTTGAATAAAAGACTATGAAAGCTCAAATTCATTATGGAAAAGTAAAATAGACTAAAGATGTGACTGAAAACTTGAATATGATCACCCAGGCAAGCTACTGAATAGCTTCCACTATAAAATGTTGGCTGTTGTTCGTGTTGCATGAAAGAGTTGCTATGGAAAAATATCCAGTTGTTACTTATTTGCTAGATCAAAGGCTGATGATCTACAAAGGCACAGTTGTGATAGTACATTATTACTAACAAAACTAGAAAAGCTCTTCTTTAATCAACAAAATGATGGACAGGAAGTCACAAACAGTAAGGAAGTCAGAGTTTAAGAAATTTTTCTAATGAAGGAAAGGTAAATACCTTCGTGTAATAGGTGCCAAAATGTGTATAAATAAATTGTTGCTTTTTAAACATGAAAAACTATCTTATGGAGAATGACAACTGTACTGCCATAAGCTATCCAATACATGGTCAAATGTATTTATCACTGCTGTCATAATGTGATGACTGTTTTTTTGTCATAATGTTTTTTGTTTATACCAAGAAACAAACAAAAATCTTGGATGATAGCAGCAGACATGAGAGAGCAAAGAGAAAGTATGTAGACAACTGTAACAGTTAAGCCTTCAAATCTTATGTACTCTAGTTGCAAACTATTTTTTTATAGTGTTATTTGCTTATAAATTTTAATTTAAATTTTTTATTTTATATATTTATGGGATACAAAAAGGAAGGTATTTGGTTATGGTCTTCAATTTAGAATTATGGAGATGAGGAACAGAAGAAATGCAATTTCTATGCTCTCGTCCATCTTTAACCTTTAAAGGACTGCTCTGCTCAGTGTTAAACAAACAAAGAAGTTGTTATCTTGTGACTGCTGGTTGCATTGTCAGAATTATGAACAATGGAAAGAACAATTTTAAAGAGGAGTCTTTAAAACTTAGTGATGTAGGAGACAGAAACTGTTCTTGTTTTGATTTTTCATTTTAATAGCATACAATAACCTTGAATTGACTAATTGTCAGGCATAACATGGTTTATTATACCTAATATGATCCCATATATCTACCACACCATGTATATGTCCTTATGTCCTAATGATAAAATAATTGAAGCAGTTAACAAATTCTTATATAGTTATAACCCTTACATTAGCTTCACTAAAATTGCAAAAGGCAATACTTGCATTACTTGCATACTCACTTTACGAATGAAACTGCACACCTATTTTCAAACAGGAGATCTGGATCTACTGATTTGTGAATGATCATAGGATATTTTTCAACAGTTAATAATTACTATCACTTCATGGACTGCTGCTCACCTGTGATTCTTTTCCAATATGCACATTTGAAACAGTTATATGGAGATTATTTGATGTCCGTTTCCCTCTTTTTTGTTTTTTGTTTGTTTGTTTGAATAATGATCTAATAATTAACTACAGCACTTCATTATAAATCTCAAGGTACTAAATTCTCTGTAGGATTTTATCAAATTTTCCAGCTCACTTTACAAAAAGTTGATATTTTATGACAAGCAGAAAGCTCAGGGAGAGATTTAGTAAAGAATAAAAGTTCTCAGGAATCTTGAATGAAAATTCTTGGCACAAGTTCAGTTGAACATGCTGCTTTTCTTTTTTTCCAGATACAGTTTCCTGAAAGTCACTAGCTCATCCAAGGATGGTACAACACAGAAACAGCAGTCAGACCTGGTAAAATCTGGGAAGAAGCCTGGAACATTCATCAAAACTCAGATATGCGCTACACTGAAAACAGGACATTCACAGAAATCTCTATTGGTTTTTCCCTCTCTGAGAGGCAGAATGCCCACTCTCCTGAATATTTCTGTGACAGACCTCCTTGGCATTATACTAGGGATGCCACCAACCTTTGCTTGAAAATAGACAGCCTCTCCTATTTTTTCAGAGACACACATTCAATGCGTCCAATGAACTTCTCATTTAAAAAGAAAAACATTTTGATTTCATAGAAAAATACCATGGCCTATTTTATAACAGTAGGGGATGGCAATGTTTAAATATATATTCTGTATTACTTCGTGAAGGAACTTAGAAAAAATCTATTCTTATTCACACATAAATAATTTTAAAGTTTCTTGAAACATAAATCTGAAATAAATTTTCCACAAATTTGTAGTTTATTGCAAGCAACCTATAAAGATTCCCGTTTACATCAATTGAAAAAATATTACACATGGGTAATAGTGTATAGTTTGCAAAATACAAACATTAAAATTTCAAGGCTTTACCCAGCAAATATCATTGTCAAAGATTAGATGGTCAAGCAAGACGTTAAGTCTTTGCTGATGCTAAATGTACCCGAGCAACTGAAACTTTATATGTAATTAAAGTGCTCACCTTACAAAATCCTGTTTATCTTTCACATGTTTTTTTACATAATATTTTATTACTGTAATAAAACAATTTTAAAATATATGTTTAGAAGGCCACCAATATAAAATTTCTTGAATAAATTATTAAAATCTTAATGCTTAAATACAAACCAATAATTTAAAGTAATATTTATTGCAGTTAACATGTCATTATTGTGTACATTTTCTATCATATAATGCTACATATTTTGAGTGAAAATTGTATTATTTAAAGTCTACTTCTGTTTGCAATCAACTTAAGAGCAATTAAGTTTTCTGTGAGTGGCATGGTATTCCTTACAAGATTTATTAATACAAGTACGTTAATTTCGGAGAAGCTGAATCATAGGTTTGTTGAAAATCATTTCTTTAGCAATCACAAGATTGTGAATTTTGTATTTTTTTGCTAAATGCTTTTTATCAGGATCAGAAATGTTTGCCAAGACTGGAGTGCTTTTCTTCCACTTGAAAATTCCGTGTATGGTAGTACCTGTATAGAAGTAGACACGTATATTACAAAACTGGAGTTGATTTTCAGCCTTGGACACAGAAGCACAGAATATTCTGTGTTGGAAAGGACCCACAAGGATCATTGAGTCCAGCCCTTAAATGAATGCCCTGTATGGGGATCAAACCTGCAGTTAGAAAATCTTCATGAATTTTTCCCTTTCTTATGAGTATGTGAACACTGGTATGTACTTCTCATGAGTGCAATAGTCATACTGGGTATTCTGGAACTGGTTTGGATGCTCTCAGTCTCTTCTTCACCTTGTTACAGTCTGTATAAATAATAAGATACTCCCTTATGCAAAGGTGAAAACCTATTTTTACCCTCTTGCATTTACCAGCCACAAGGATATAGGATCCCTCTTTATACCAATCATTTTGCTAAAATTATTTATTTAATGACAAAATACTTATCAGAAAAGAGAGCAAGAGAAGGGCATGGCAGAATTCTTTATTGCTTAGCAGTTGACTTCACTGATACCTGAGATAAAGGACCATGTTTGACTTCACAGTTCCACCACAAGTTATTCAAGGTAATCTTTAAATAATGGCATTTTTAGAGGTCTGAAACAGTCACTACCGACGCTTCAAATTACTTGGTAATTTCAGTCTCCCTCAAAACCTACTATCTTTTTGCTATTTATAGAAAAAGGGAGGAAGATAACTTTTTTCTGATTAGTTTTTAACAATGTGAGAAGTAGTGTCTCTTAGTGTTCTGTACTGGGACCAGCATTGTTTAATATCTTCATTAATGACATAGATGAAAGGATCAAGTGCACCCTCAGCAAATTTGCAGATAACACCGAGCTGAATGGTGCAGCTGACATCTGTGAAGACTAGGATGCCATTCAGATGGACCTGGACAAGCTCAGGAATGGAGCTACAAGGTTTAACAAGGCCACGTGCAAGGTGCTGCACATGGGTTGGGACAACAGTATCAGTACAGGCTAGGGATGAGCAGATTGAGAGCAGCCCTGCTGAGAAAGACTTGGGGGTGCTGGGTGATGAGAGGGTGGACATGATCTGCCAATGTGTGCTCAGTCCGAAAAGCCAATTGTACCCTGGGCTGCAGCCAAAGCAATGTGGCTGGAGCAAGGGAGGGGATTCTGCCAGTCTGTTCCACTCTGGTGAGACCCCACTGCTGTGCTAGATCCAGCTCTGGGGTCCCCAGAACAGGAAGGATGGAAAGGATGTTGATCTGCCAGAGCAAGTCCAGAGGAGACCACAAAGATGATCAGAGGGATGGAGCACCTCTCCTACTAAGAAAGGCTGAGAGAATTGGGTTTGTTCAGCCTGGAGAAGAGAAGGCTTTGGGGTGACCCAATTGCAGCCTTCCAGTACCTAAAGGGAGCCTTCAACTGAGATTGTGCTCCGTGGTCTAATGACAGTATGTCCTACACAGGTAACATGAGGAGAAAGGATGAATTTTCTGATGAAAAGCAACTTGGTCTCATCAGGGAAATTAATAGAAACTTGAAGGAAGAGGTTGGCATCATGAAGAGTACTTTTAAAAATATTTCAGAAATAATGGCCCTCTTAGGGCGCTCATTTTGTTCTGCTGAGTATGAAGACAGTTTATACAATCATTTTATTGTTGGTATTTCAAATAAGAGCAGATGGCTCATAGTCTCATTCTCAAGCATGGATTTCTTTTAGCCTAGCACGTAGGATATGTGCTCAAGCAGTGATTTAAGTGCACTGAGTCACCTCTTGTCGAACCAATACGTTTTTTGATGGGCAGGTGGGAGAGGAAAGAGGTCTGTGCACTCAGTTTTCACATACAGGTAAGGCGTTTCCTTTGCTGTAAAGTACTGAAAAGAAGAATTTTCAGTTTCAATGGAAAGACAGATTCAGAGTTATCAAAGACATCTTCAAGTTCCAGACTTCTGCTGAAGGAAGGGTCTCACATCACCCAAGTACAAAAAATTAGGCTCTTCCCTCTTCTGCTTATTTATATACATTTAAACTTAAATTGCATGGCAATAATTTATATCAGAGCACCATTTGGCAATAATTTATATCAGTGTAAGCCACTGCCCAGCAAGGAGTTCTCACTGAAGTGCTGGCAGGATATCATGCCTGGGGACAGGCATAAAGGTGACCAATGTCCCCAGAAAATAAAATGGGATTATTGAGAATTTTACTTTCTAAATTTTTAGCTAATAAGTCCCATCAATTATGTTTTAAATTAAGAATTCAAACACCGTTTATGGCGGCTTTAAATTTCTTCTTTCTGTCAGTGTCTTTCAGGCTGATAAAGTAACAGAAAGTACCACTGTTAAGGGTTTTAATAGTTTCTGCACCTCTGTGCTTGCACAGGAACAGATCTGGATATTTTCTTTTGGCAAACTGAAGGGTAGTTTAAAAAAACTACTAAAAGAGAGTATTATTTCATTTCTTGGATACTTTATACAGTCTTGTGCAATGTATTAACTGTGCTTTCAAAAATAGAGCTGTCCTTTCACTTTGTCTGGTTCAATGAAATGCTATACTTGGAAGAATATAAGTTCAAAAGAGTGACAAGTTTTATTGAACAACTTCTGGACTGTGAGAGGAAGTCAATAAGGTATAATAAGATGACAACAGTGTTGATAATATAACAAATCCTTTAATAAAAATAGCAAAGAAATGTAGACACAACATAAATTGAATATGCTTCTATATGACACAAATACGTCTGGTGAATCTATTAGAAAAAAAGGAAGAAAAAAGTGCCATTCCAACACCCTGAAATCACATGGAAAGTCTTCATATAATAGAGACATACCTCCTTGCCAAAGTTTTATAAGGATTTAAGGGTGATTTGCTTACTTCTCAGTATTTTACAAAGACATTATTGAACACACTCAGGATATTTGGGATAGGAAATTGTCATTGTTGTCATAACAAATGACACAGACTCCAAAAGCTGGGTTTGCAGAAATTCTACCTTTACTACAAATTCTTCTCCTTTTATACACTGTTCTGATCCAGCTGGACCAGATTGGTCAATCAATCAATACATTTCACCTGGTTGGCTAGCTAGCTCAACGCCCTTCTTATAAACAATCTTTTGGAGAACAGGAAAACAGAAAGCAGGAAAAATAGCACCTGCTGGTTGTTTATAATAACAAGTTATCACTGTTTGTATTCAGCTTCTTAGGGCCTCACAAGCTAATCCTGGGAAAATTAGTTTTCTCACTCTCTGACCAGGCTGTGGCAACCATAGGAAATCACGAGCATATTTGCAATTTAAATGCTCTTTTATGATCCTGACCAAACTAGGCAGAAACAAGTACAGATGGTGACATTCAGACATGAGTTCATTTGTCATCAGTATAAAGCTCAAAGCAGATACTGAGTTTGATTCCATACATCCATATTAGGAAAAGAGCTCTGCTATTAAAGGAGTCCCTCTTGAACAACTTGAACTAAGAAAGGGAAGGAGAGAAGATGTGAAATGTCACTAATGTTTTATCTAAAGAGCAGCTTCAAAGAAAGGTGGTTATTTAGGCTGCTACCACAAAAAAAGATTACAAATTCCTAGTCAAAAGAAGTGACTGGCAAAATGTGAAAGCTTCATATAGCTTTGATTGCAGCTACTACTTAGCTAAACTTTACTATCAGAAAGTTATGTTGTATGCAGAAAACCCAGAATTTAGCAGAGTATAGATTACTCAGTGGTAAGTCACAATAAGAATGTACAAAGTACATTTTGTTATATATGTATTCAATTCACACTGACAAAGAGAGAAGTTTCTTTGATACCCATCAACTACTTTTACTTACACACGTCATAATTTTCACTTTCCAACCTACTGCAGCACAAACTTTGCCTTCTCATAGGGCTGCAGCTGTGTGTATTTTTATTTGTAGAGATTTCTGTTTTTTTGGATAACCAGTAGGTTTAGTTGCAATTATAGTTAGCGTCAGCCTGTGAAAATGACTTGTAACTCTTCCTAGTTATCCCTTGAATAATAAGGCATACTGGAGAAAATGACACAAATAATAGTTAAAGGATAGAGAACTTCCTTTTCAAGCTGTTTTTTCAGATATGTAGCAGTTCTTCAGCAGGGGGAATACAGTGAGACAATTATCAAGATGAGATTGCTTGCTCTTATTTTGTTTTAGTGCTTAAAGGCATTGTCTTGAAAAAAATTAACTTACACATACTGGCACATGGTTACAGCTCAAAGAGAGAAGTTTAAATGAACAGATCATCACCCACTAATATGGAAAGGAAGTTTCTACTTAATGCTGTATGCAGCTGAGACTACAGGAAAGATCTAGGTAGAAAACTAATATTTTCCCAGATTAAAATGTTGGTGAATTAGTTGGAACAACATCAAATATGATGATATTTTGAAATGAAAAGAAGAGAGATATCATTAAACAAGAGTTATTTTGAAATACATAGAAGTAATATTAAGTAATATTGAACTGCAGAAATATGTTCATTTTCACTTATTCTGGTTTTAGAGACTTTATTTCATATAGATGTTTATTTAGCACAGTAGATTTATACTGCACAATACAACAAGGTTAAATGAGAGTCGAGTTATAGGTCAGCTACATTACAAGCAGCCATAGTAAACCTAATTGATTTGGAAGGGCCTAACATATTCAAACAAATTATGTGTTTGATTAGATAACAGCCATTGCACAGACCATAGCTGAGCATTCTAAAAATTACTGTGTAGGATTTATGACTTTACTACTTTTTAGCTTCTCAGAATCATCATTAATGACAGCAATTCACTCTGAATCAGGTATTATTTTAATATAGCCTACTATGACAATAATACATTTCTGGAGGTGGCTACCTCCTCATAGTGAAATAGTAACAGTAATTTTCCCATCTTTTCCTGCTCACCCAATCTCCCTGCAGTAAAAACACCCTTCTTGCTTTCGTGGTCTGACTGAAGGGGTGTGAGATCCCTCACAGCACTCCATGCTCCCCACAGCCTCACTGTGTCTTGGAAGATTAAATAAGATTCTGCATTTTCATACACATGCTCTTCTCTGTTCCTCAACCAAAAAATGACTCAGCCAAGGAAATGGTGATGTAACAGCCAACGATTAAATATGATTGCATCACAGGAATGCAGCTATTCTTTTCTGATTATAGCCTGCCTGCAAGATTTTGTTCCTGATTCAAGTCTCAAGTATAATTCTACCTTCTGGTAATAATGTCATCTATTCATTTTTTACATTAAAATTTTTTGTTCAGGTTGGCCTGGGAATTAAGGAACGGTAAAATGAGCTGAAAGGGAAAATCTTATTATAATGGATTTGCTTTGTAACATGAGGCCCCAAAAGAACAAGTTTTGTATCACACAGCACTGAGGAACAGAAGATTGAAGGCTCCTGCAGCAAAAGGAAATTTCCTGACAAGCTGTTTCCACTCTTGGAGCCATCCTAATATAGGGACTTCTCCAAAGGCCATCATCTTCTAGATTTGTAATGACCATCTAAAAAGCTCCGGTAGCCTTACCAGAAGATGGAATTTCCTTCCACACAGTGGGAGTTTTAAAATTCCAAGCACTACAGACCTGGCACCCAGGTGTGCATCAGGAAGCCTGCAGATGCAGAAAGTTCACCTCAAGGCTTTAGTTTTGACCTTCTGGTAGGTTTTCTCCAAGACAGTGCAGGCATGTTGGAAACCCACCATCTGTAACTTGTGTATGACTTTCCAGGAGTTATGGACCCCAACAGCCTCAGTCAGGAAGCCACATGAAGCTAGTGGGAACAAACTGAGGCTGTCACTTCACTGGTTTCATATCCAGTTTTATCCCCTCTGCCAGCAACATTGATGCTCCCTTCTCCACACGAGGAGCTCTTGGTGAAGTCCAGTCTAAGGAACCCAACCTACACTGGTTTTTATAAAACACTCATAGGGAGTCATGTTCACAAAGATTTATTAACGTGTAAATTTGTTTTAATTTTATTTTTATGTTAATACATAAACATAAAAATGTGTTTATTTGCAGGGTGTTTGCTCACCTATTTGTTTCAGTCTTCATGGATGACAATTTAGAAAAAGAATAGTTCAAAGTAAAAATACATAAAATGAAGTTTCTGATTTTAAACGGAAGCTAGAGATAATGCTAAGAAACAAAGCAAATTAATATTACAGCTGTTATAACTGTAAATGACATGGAGGTGCTGTTAGATAAATAGTGCTGCTAATTCTTCACTAAATGTTAGATATTGTAAATCATTATGATATTTTTTCTCCAATAGAAGCAATTTCATCTGGCTGATGATTTTTCTGTGGAATGAAAATAATTCCCTATAATGGAAAAATTGCAAAAAGGACTTAATTTTCCAACTACAGAGCTTTATGAAATAATTTATTTGGAAAAACATTAACTTTCTTAACATTCTTATCATGTTCCTCAGAATTCTTACACAATGGCTTCCATTGTAAGTCACCTCTTTGCCTGTAATTGTTTCTAAGAACTCTTAGTAAAGTATTTACTCAATGCTAATTTGTAAAGTAGACTATTTAAAGGATATGCTGATATATTGACTGAGAAAAGTGTGAGCTAAAAAACAATAGAGAATCAAGGCACCTAACTTAAATTTCAGAGCTTATATCGTTTTAAACCATGTTTCTTCTATGACTAAACATAAGCAAATTCACTTTTTATATTAGCTTAGTAATGAATTGTTAAACCACAACAAAACCTTGCATGGACATTGTGATTCAATCTACACATAGATCATATCAATATGAATTACTTTAATTCTAGTTTAAACCAATGTTGTAAATATTTCCTAAATATCAACAGGGCTTTAGAGGTTTTGAACAAAATTACTTTAAAATGTCTTCATGTCAATCCTACATGACTTTCAAAATGCAAGTAAAGATGCTTGAAACGCAGAGTAACCCTCATACAGTGCTTCAGAGCTGTGAGATAAAATCAAATAATTTACAAGATTTGCAGCCACAGGCAATCAAAAAACAAGGGAGAAATAACTGAGGCTGTAACAACGTCAGCTTTGATACCAGTGTCTGCTGCTTTCTCAACAGAGTGGTGTAAGGAAGCTCATGCAAGGAGAGAATCATCCCTAGTCCTCATAGCACTCAAGTACCAGAATCTGTCTTCTGCCATTCCTCCTTTTGTCCTTCACAGGAGGGGAAAAAGCATTCAAAAGCACAGAAAAAGCTACGTTAATAATAATAAGGTACATTCCCTCAGATACTGGGAAGCTCTAAAAAGCTTTTAGCTGTTCAGCAACATCACCAAGAAATCCATATGGGTCCACTTCAGGAAGGCCAGAAAGCATGTACAGTTGAGTGATAATTACAAAAAAACCCCAAAAACATAGTGATACACTGGTTCAAGAAAAGAGTAATACACCATGTCTAAGATGTTTTCAGACACATTATATTCTACTGAAGTGTCAAGAATAAACATTAGCAGCTGGGCAGATGGAATTCATGCTGAGAGAGTAATGCAATGCCCAATACAGTTAAACCACAAAAAATAGTAACTGCCAAATTGCAACATGATATTTGCCTGTGCCCAGGGCCCAGTGGGAAACCCAGAAGCAGCTTCTGCCACAATGATTATGAACCATTTAGAGCTCTTACTTAGTAGCTTTGCCCACAGAGCATTGCAGGTTCTTTAATGAACCCTTAATCAGCTGATTGCCAGATTTTTCAGTGCAAAGAAGGGTCAAGAAACGCTGCAGCATCTCACCCCCACATACACACCCTACACCACCCCACCTCTTCAAGTGTCCTGGCAAACTAGTTAGTTTGCCTTATGTCAGGGATCTTTGCTTAAAGTTTTTTTCTGCATCTCACCCACTTACAATCAGCTGATTGGCACATAGGGGACCATATTTAGATTAGTGAATCTGGTTCTTAATTTCTAAATGTTGTTATTTGGCTTTCTAGAGCCCTATTGATATGATGTAAACTAATAGAAAACTTCTGCCTTTGCTACCTTTTAGTTTCATGATTGTGCATAAAGAAGTAATTCTTTCAAAAATCAGCTCCTTTTAATAACTCAGGGCACACTTCTTTGGAAAGTTGTCTTAGTATTATCATTTCTGATGAGATAGCTCTAAATTTAAATCATCATACTTTAACACTTAACATTTGTCATGCAATAGCTCATCCACTGATAGACTGTGATTAGAGGTAATATAAACAGCTCCTGATCGTGAGTTGCAATGATGAAGTTTACAAAGGAAAATAGAAGTTAATTACCTGAAGATTAGTTGATTAATCCCACTGTAACGAAAAGTAATGAAAAAGGCTCAATAAAATCATGTCAAAAAGTAGTCTTCTAATGTTGAGTGATATACTGAACTAACCAAAAAGGGAATTTTGCTTCTTTTAAAATTTCTCATGGGGAAATCTCCAAAAAAGAACACGATCATTACCAAAACTTAATAGCTGCTATTGTTCTCTTTCTTAGATTATCTTCAACGTACCTCAGTACATACTGGGCATAGTTCTTCAATAAAAGTGCTCGCCATAGCTCATAATCTGTTTACAACTAAATATTAGTTTCTAGAGTAACATAATGTTAATACCAAAGTACACATAAATAGTATGGGTTCCTTTCAAGAAGATAAAATTAAACTTTACTTTTAAATCGGATATGGAAGTTTATAGTTTCTACACTGAATAAATTTGTTTGTGGTATGTTTTAGGTTTTCTATTTTTTTTTTTTTACTACTTTGATAACAATTTTTTTATCCCAAGCAGATGAAATCAATCAGGCATGTCCTTCTGAGTGCAGTATAACTTTTCTTTTTCCATTTCGGAATTTAGCTGAGTGAGGAACTGTTCTGAGGAATTTTCATCCAATAGCATTATATCTCTTTAAAAAAACACGCTCAAGGCCTGACTAAAACATTCTTTGCCTTGGCTACAAAAGTAACATCCTCTTAGCATTGCAGGATACGATTCCTCTCCTAGATGGACATCTTTTAATCTTTACATAGAGAGCTTGCATTAAAGAGTCTTTCTTTAAACAGACCACTCAGGCTTTTATCTAAATCCTTTGTATGAGCATTTGGAGAAATGATTTTCCAAAACTTATCCATACAGTGTTTGAAATTATGAAAACTGTTGCACAGTTGGCTTATTAAGACTAGTAACAAAGTACCTATACAGAATGTAAAAATTTTGGTTTCTCTTTTCATGAACACATGAACAGAGAAAATGATGGTATAAAGTCAAGGAGAATGGTGTTACAAAAGAAAAGGAGATTTTAAATCAATTGGTTTGCTTGGGGTTTTTCCCTGTGTTTATAAGAAGTTGAACAGCACCAGAACTGAACATGATAAAACTGGTTTGGTTTCTTGAATGAGATTTTATGAGTATTTTCACAAATTTAATTAGGAAATTTTTTCTATATTCTGTATTTTAAATACTCTACTCAAGCTCCATAATTAGCCAGCAAATAATATACAATTGACTGGATTTTAACCTTAACATACAGGAGATTGGGTTTAAGGCATCTCAAGTATTGTCCTTTCTGAGGCCTTAACATCAGTCAGCTGTAATTCACACCCTCACAGCTGAGTTCTAACTCTAAATGGGTTCTAGTTCAAAACAAAGCAAATATCTACACTTGCTTAACCTATACAATGGGTGCAGGTAACTTAAACTATTCTTTTAGATTTTCCCCTAAAATATGTTAAGAGCAATCATTTCATCAAAAATAATGCAGACCCTCTTTAGGACATCAATACATTTTAGCTGAGGCTTTTATAAAAATCACTGCAACAGATCACAGTGTAATCAATGGCTTTAATTATTTGTTGCCTGTACTAAAGTATGCATTTGAAAAATGCAAATACAGTACTCCTTAGGGCAGTATAGTTAAGTTATGCTGAAGCCGTTGTAAAATTTTTTTGGCCTATGTACTCTTATCTTGAGTGTTTGGATGTGTGAATTAACAGAGTTATGATTATTGGGCTGAACAAGTAGAAAGGAAAAGCCAAGCCAAGAATTCTTCCTACCTTTCCAAAACTGTTTGGAAGGTTCCAAAGCTGTTAAACAGTTTATCAAATATTTTGGGTGGGATTACTGCTTGTATAGTTAACATTGAACTTTTTCATGAGGAAACATTTGCAATACTGTAAAGCAATTTGGACTTTTTTCTCAATACAATCACTGCAAAAGAACTGGGATAGAAAATTACCTAATGGATTTCTTGTTTTCTCTACATATTCTGGAACATAACCATCTGCCTCCATCCACACCTCTCCCTTAAAGAAGTTACTAGCTGCAATACCTGTTAGCACTTTTTATGCTATAAAAATTGAGTGAAAAGATCCAAAAATTCATAGTTAAGTCTTTATGCCTAACCAGCAATGGAAATATTGTACTTGAAACTGTCTTTGTCTTAAAATCTTAAAAAAAAAACAAAACAAAACAACTTTTCTCAGTATAAAATGAGAATACTTAGAGATTTTGAGTTATTGTTCTTATTGTTCTACATTATGACCCCAGACCACTAATGAAAGTAGCTAAGGCAGCCTAGAAAGCATATTGCCAAGCAAGATCTCTGGTCAATAAATCCTAGAGGAGGAATCTGAGGAACAGCAAGAATAAAAGTGGTAAGAGAAAAGCATGTCAGCAGAGGCAAATTTCTTTCCACTGTTGTTATACAACAAAGATATAACAAAAATGGTCATTGAATACAGGTAACAGAATTTACCATCTGAAGTAACAAACTTTAGCAATAATTTTCAAATGTAACAGTCTCTAAACAAGACTCTGTGTCTGCTATTAAAATGTTGATGATGGGAAGAATAGTAGTGGTGGCTGCATTTTCTGTGACAGTCTTCTCTTCCAGTCTGAGTATGAATATTGTTTTGCATTTACCACATTTAATTATTGCTTATAAAGAAATTAATAGAACTACAGACTCATCAATTACTTTAGTATACCTGAACACATTCCTATTTTTCTTTCTAATCCTCTCATCTTCAGTGTTAGATTGCCTTAAAACAGTGTGTACTTCAGACTTCAAAATTCATCTCCAACTTCTCATAAAATTAAAATTGCACACCATTTTGCAATCCATCAGTCTTTTGATTGACACAGATTGTTAGCTTTCACACAGTGAGACTTGAATACAATCCAAATTCATATCATACACTCACTGACTTGGCAGGAACATGGCTGCACAGGCCGGTTTTGGGAGCTGATAATCCAGCCCCGGCCCTCAGCGCCTAAATTTCCTTTTAACATCTGTTATTCAGCAATAAACACACTGGACTGTGAAAAACAGGTTCATATTGTATGAATGTTCTTGAATCCTCTGTTTGGGAATTTGCATGTGGTGTATAGCTAAGTCCATGGCTGAAGCTGGCTGGAATCAGTTTCATCGGCTGAAGCAGATGAGTTGAAAAACACATTCAGTGGTATCAGCTGTTCCTTTTATACAGGTATGCAGATTACTTGGATTTCAACAGTCTCTTAAAATAGCTCTGGCAAAATTCTTCCCCCCCACACACATTTTTTTTTTTAAATATGTCTTTTGATCTGCAAAGAGAATACATGCAAGCTCTCATCCTTCTTAGAGCTGAAAAAAATAGTGTCACACATTAAAATGGTATGCAGCCCTGAAGAGATCATCCTATTTCCTTGAGCCAGTGAATCCTATCTAAATTTGTATTTCATATAAACTGCGCCAAATATCTCAGTCTGAACCCAAGTTTGATCACAAAGTTTTCAGCAGCTTTAACCATCATCTTGATTGCATTATATTTATTAATTTGAAGCATGAACAATACTCAAAACCAATGTATCTTTGCCTCCTGATGATACGAATTGACAAGGTAGATCTCCTCATAGCAGGTAAGTTAAATAGTTAGTAAATTAGAAATTTGGGTAAAAGTTGTCAGGCTTGACTTGCAGAGCTGACTTCACAGAAATGTTCTCCTTTTATTATTTATGCAATAGAGATGCACATCTTCCCCCTCACGCCATCAATTGCCACCTTTTGGTAACAAGCACTACAAACTATCTAAAATTGCCTGCACCTTCAGGTTGATTTGGGTTATACAGTTACATAAAAACTTAAGGACATCGTATATTTGTTTTACTTTTGTTTTCAGTATTTACCAACATGACTGAAATAAAATCCAGTTGTAATTTTTAAAAGCCAAATGTCTTTAAGCCATGAGTGCAATTTCTTCTCCCTTCAAACTCCCAGGGGTTTGATGCCTAGGTTTAAGTCTAGATTTTGGTGCAGAATTAGCTGTGCAGAATGAGCCATGAGAAGTGAGGTCTACCCTGCTCTGCTTTGTAGTTCTTGCCCCTTGTCCAGGCCAAGCTGTGCCACAGCAGTGCTGGTACCTCTCTGCTATAGACCTGTGTGGTACTCTCAAATCCTGCTCACGCCAGACCTGCTCTGCTCACCATGAGCAGCTGAGGGGACTGTGGGGACAGAGTTTGGCAGTCATGTCTCCATCCTTGCCTGCCCATTTTCATCCTCAGCTGTTGTCTGACCTTGATCTCTGGAGCAGTCTGCCCTTGATGCAGCTTGGTGGAATTCTGCTGTGTCCTCAGACACAGGAGGATTGAGTCTTGCCTTTATTGCATCCTTGAAGAATCATCTTTCAAATCTGTGTGGTTTGTTCTTATTAGCCTAAGCAAATACTATGGGAATGTTAGCTTAGGACAGATAAAAATTCGCAAGAACATTATTTAATTTCTCTTTTCTCTCTGGTTCTCTTCCAGGGAGGAGAGATATCCCTTATCCCTTTCCAAAGGTCACTAGAATAAGAAACCCAAATTGCTGTTAGGTGTCCTTTCTTATAACCTCTTCAGTAGTAGGTGTACCACACAATGCTAGCCAGTTTGTGTAAAAGGAACACTGAAATATTACACATTGAAATATTACAAATACTCCTCAAATGAGCACCTCTCAAATGGGCAGCATCAGCAGCATAGTCATCCTGCAGCCTTACGTCTACAGTACACCTCCTGTGACTTTGTTGGACCAAAGAGAACATGGCTATGTGGAAGTTTCAGCCTGAGAACCTTGGGAAAGCCACACACATGTAGAAGTTCTGTCACATAAACTGTCCAGTCGTCCAGTGTGGACAACATTGACTGCATGAGGCTCTCACTCAGAGCAGGGAAGTCTAATTTAGATGTATTTTATGATCACCATTACTCATTGCTCTGCATTCTCTGGTATTAACTTATAGAACACAGCCTGCAGTCTAATTCTTGTCAAACATCCCTGAGCAGAGATATTTGGATGTTCTCTTTTCTTGAAATATAGTTTACCCACTGCAGACTGTACTGATGAATTATGCAAAAGAAATGCCAAAAAGAAACAGTAATAATGTAGAATGAGGCTAGAATGCCAAAATAAAATAATTTTCTTGAAAAGCAGTGTCACATATAATATTGTAAGCTATTTTTCAGTAGATAATTGAAAGAAAAAAGAAAGGAAAAAGCCCTGAAATAAAAGAAACCAATTATATATTTCTACTGAAGACCAACATATGACACAGAAGATACCTACATTTCTATTTATTAGAAGTCATCTCCAAGTTTTAGTTTGGGTTTTCTTCAGTGAAGCCTTAAGCTCTGATAAATGGTGAAGCTGAACATTTCTGTGAAATAGTTTGCCTTCAGAAAGCAGCACAAGGGCAAAAGATGATATATATATATATGTATACATTATATATATATATATATGATATATATATATGATATTAATAGAACAAATAGATATAATAAAACCCTATTATTTTTACTACATCTGCTATACTGGTAACTTACTGTAGACAGGAAAGTGAGTTTCCCACAGAAGTAGAATAAACATTAAATTGATGGCACTGAACGATTCATAACCTCCTTTTATGTGATGTAAGTATCTGGACATACAGTCAAAATACAGATTATCTCCCAGGGAGAAGTTGCAGATAAAAACCATTATGAGGAAACCCTTCCTAAAGGAGAAAACCATGAGGTTTGGTAATGTGGGAATTCACAATATTCTATAGGAAGTGAGATATATTTTTTTCCCAGACATTTTAGAATCCTTTAAATGTATGGCACTGACATTTCTCTCTCCACTGATTTTTTTTCTTTCTCCAGCAGACTCTTTTTTTATTACCCCACAGAGGTAGTCTTCACTTAGTATGCACATAATTCCTATATACTTTACAGGATTTATGCTCATGCATCAAAGATAGAATAGATATCCTTGATCTTATGTCTACATATTCTTAGCAGAGAGGCTTTAAAAACAGGTAGAGGATAAACTTTGCTAGTTCTGTAGTTTATTCTCTGAATAATAAGTGTGGTAAGTGCAAAGGCATTTACAGGGGGAAAAGATGAAACCACAGAAAATGGAAAGCAGTACAGCTTAATATCTTACAAGGAAGAATGAGATATTAACAGATATCAATTGTTAACAGAATAAAACCTTGTTCCAAAACATTGTTTGTTTTCCTGAGAAGTAAAAACTTTCAAATATTTCTGGTTTTGATGTTTTCAGACATGGTTTTCATAGTGTGTTTTTCGAATGTTTTTTGGTCAAATTGAATGTGCATTTTTTCACTAATATTAAGTTCAAGCAAGAAGGTAGCACTGTTTCACTTATTGTACAAAATATAAACACAAAGTAAAAGAAAACCCAGTGTGCTGAAATACTGCTAATCTGCACTCAAGAAACTTTGGTAATTCAGAACAAAAAGGAATATAGTGTATGGTAGCTCTATGTGTTATAAGGTCTCATGTATGTAACATTACTAACAAAAAAATTGGAAAGATTATTTTTTATATAAATGGATCATGTGTAGAAAAAATCATTAAGTGCTATTACTTATTGCTATATTGTAGTAATAAGTACATTTTAGTTGGTTCATGGCCAAAAGAATAAACACTATAAAACAAAAACCTCAGAGACAAATAACTATTCATGTGTATATCGGTAGAATCTTACCCAAGGTGGTCAAGTAACAGTTACAGCAGCTGCATTTATAGTAATATTAGAAGATTAATGGGGATCTAAGATGAAATCCAGCAATAAAGAATTCCTGCCAAACAAGTAATTTCTAAGAAACATTCAGGTCAAGGCAGTTCTTATGAATTTGTCTGTTGCTTTCTTTCATTATAGGGAATATGGGCAACCCCTTTCCCCAGAAACTGAGAGAAGTAACCTACCCTTTTTGCTCACTTCATTCACAGGCAATCAAACATTATCTGGTATCTGAGGTACTTGGCAAACAGTCTAATCACTGCTGTCATTAAGAAAGACAGGGTGAAAGGAATTTAATTTAAAATTATGAATGCATATGTTTTACTTTTTGAATTTGAACTCCTAGAAGTTCTACCACATGCTGTTTTACACTGACTTTGCATTGATTTACATTATGTACATGACAATCAGGGTTTTAACTTGACATTTCTTCCAGCCACAGTCTAACAAGTCCTTGTCACTAAAGAAACAGAACTTGAAGAATATCACATGCTTAATGAATAGACGCAATTTGTTACTCAAGGATTTACTATTTACAGTGATTGATTAGAATAACTATATGTTTACTTTCATGACTTTGACCTCTGTGACTAAGCAAATGGCTATATTGACTACTTTGCCTCATAATCTAAGCTTCTAGTTTGTCCTTAGTTGGGCAGGATTTGCTCAAAGGTAAAAGAATTTGAAACTGCAAGTTATTTATTTTCATGCTAGTATTGTATTTTTCTTTGTCTTTTATATGCACTTTACTTTCATTAGTGAGGAAGAGTTAATGTTTATTTCTATATATGACTGCCAGACCTCGCAATTTAGAGACAAGGCTGCAGAATAACCCAAATTAATGACTGTCAGGTATCATATTTAAAGCAATTTGAAAAGCCTTCAAATACAGTATCTGTTGCTATCATCTGTTCTTGAACACTGTTTTACAAAAGCCACAGTGTTGGCTGACCCCGAAAGCTGACATCTTCAATACTAAATGCTATCAGTTCAATGGCTGAAGAAATGAGGGATGCTATTTGCTAATGCTTTGCCTTTACAGGGGAAAACTAAGCTGAATGAGCTGGGAAAGCCACTATCTGCACAGAGAAATCGTGCTTGTCAAATGATTAAATGGTGATCAAGCTTTGTCAAAGAATATGAGATCATGTCCTCATTAGTCTCTTCCTACTTTCCATTTAAGCCTATTTCTTGAGAAGAGCATTTCTGAAGCAACAAAACTCTTTTGCCCATGTGATCTCTATGGAATCACCAAAACAGTCTCTTAGATTTGGACAGTGACTTGCAGAAAGTCATTAATTAGCCCAGTTTAGTAAAGGGCTAAAGTACGTAACATTATTAACACAAAATCGTAAAGTTTTATTTCATATAAATAAATTATGTGTAAAAAAAATCATAAAATCACAGTTTCTTTGAAAGTACACACTTTTTGTAGTTTTGCTTTTTGTTTTTTTTTTCTTCCTGTCAGCATAAGGAACTTGATTACAATCAGGAAAGGGCAGACTAGAAGCTGCTAACTTGATGGTCATAATAATCGCCTTCCTTTATTCCTGCTTTTTTCCTGTGTGGGTAGACTAAGGAGGGAAACAATTTTAGCACAGGCTTTTAAGTTTACTTATTCATTCTCATAATAACTGATCAACATGAACAACAGGAAATGAAAATCCAGATTCAAAGGGAACTTTTGTTGAAAGTACAATTCTTAGGTTCTTTAGTCTAACACATTTTAACACACACAAAAAAAGGAATCAGTAGGATTTCAATGGTGGGGTTTGTACTAATCAAGAGAAGTGTTTCTCCCTGTGAAGCATAACCATTTTAGGGAAAAACTTGCAGAACTACATTAGTTTTAAGTAACCTCCAGGAGGGAATCTAGCCAGTTCAGGGTGTTTAAAAGTTTACTTTACAATTAGTAGTTCTTTCAAACAGACAATCATCTGTAGAATACATAAATAATTTAAAAACACTATATATCATATTTTATCTAAGAAGCAAGCCTACAGATAAATGAGTTGAGGTTTTCAGTGTTTCAGAGTATGTGATATGAAAATATGAAATACCCAAAGAGGGGAAAGTTACAAATTTTATGTGAAATTTGTCAAAAGCCTCTCCAGTTTTGAAACAATAGTTATTTTTTATTAAAATAAAAATGTTATTTCCTAATAATATTTAATATTTTTTAAAGGGTTCTTTTAATTGGCATGCTGCAGGCTGCTGGTAGAGAGGGAGCCCAAGAACTTGTAATGGAAAGGGATTGTAAATGAGATATTGTTTTCTCACAAAAAGCTTACAGATTGAAAAATGTTCTTTACCACATTTTTTACTCAAATAGAGAGCAATCTTCCTTTCCAAACAGTCCAGAGTAATATGATCTCTGTGTCTTATTTTATTTTACAACAGGGCATGATTACTTTGTCAGTGGCTTCCAAATAATTGTTTGCAGACTCATTTATTTTCAGAATATCTAAAACCAAAGCTGTGTTTAAATTTCTGTCTTAGAGATTCATCATGCTTGGATAGATAAGCAATAAAGAGAACTCTAAGGTGAGTATAATTTTGAGACTCTGAAATGTATAGCTATGATTTATAATTGTCTTTCTGTGTGTCACCCAAAGGGAGAAATTATTAGATAAAAGGGTACAGTAAAGTGGTTAATGTGGTTGGATTTTCAATGAACTTGAGAAAAAATGCCTACGTTTTTAGGTTTATGGTAGGATCAATGACAGCTAAGGTTTTTCTATTTAGTTAGCTATATCCCTTTTCAAAATTAAATCTAAATTTCACACTTTGTGCGAAAAAATCCTCTCTTCAAGGATGTTTCCAGGTGTCCTTGTTTTCTCTTGCAATGACTTACAGATGAAAAAATAATAGAAGAAGAGCAGAAAGACTGTCAAGCTATTTTACAGTGCTAGATATATTAAGTCACTCAAATTGATCTCACTATCTACTTTGGAAACACTTCACAGAGAATAGTCGAATTCTAGCAGAAGCAGAAGCAGAGGTAGACATAAATTAATCATACCAACAATCTCATACTACAATTAAAAAATTCCTGCTTTATATTTTAATAATCAGCCTTAAAAAAAAAAAAAAAGAAAAAGAAAAAACCCAAAAAAGCAGCAAAACCTACTAAAAAAAATCTTCCAAACCAACAATCACCTAATAGCATTTGACACGAATTACTTAAATGTAGCTGCTCCTCTGCAAGTCTTGGTTTTACTGAAGATAGTGCAGAAAAAGGATGGAAAGTAGAAATTTAATTTTTAATTTCTCTAGACCTCCAAAGTTAGTTGTAAGTACTACATTTCTAGTGATTTGATCTTTACCTTTGCAGTTATGTGTTAAATGCTTTGCAAACAGATGTAAATTTGAGAAGAAGAAATCATGATGTTTTTTTTTTCAGGGAAAATATTTCTGTAATTATTTAAAAGAAAATATCCAGGTTTTCAGTTTAACCTTGTGGTAAACAGTAACAATTTTACTATTTTCTTTAGATTAATGTTAGATTGAATAAGTGGCAACTGGTTTTCCATGCCCTATGTCAAGGAGCACTCTCCATAAAGCATCAGGGAGCTACTTTCTTCCTCTTGTGGTCACTTGCTCTCTTGGGAAAAAGTCTTCCTGTGCACAGCAAAGAAGCAGATGGAGAGAAAAAGTTCTTTGGGATGGAAGAAACTGAAATTTGTTGCAATTCAGAAGCCAATAAAACTGGAAAAAAACTCATGAGAAGAAACATAGAACGGTTTGCGTTGGGAAGGACCGTGAAGACCATTTAATTCCAACCCCCCTGCCAAGGACAGGAACAACTTCCACTGGACCAGGCTGTTCAAAGCCTCATCCAGCCTGGCCTTGCAGCCTGACAGGGATGAGGCACTCACAGCTTCTCTGGGCAACCTGTTCTGGGGCCTCACCACCCTCACAGTAATCATACAAAATAGAAGAACATGGTTGGAAAGACTTATTTACAAAATCTTTTATTGCTGCTCTGTTTCACCTTGAGTTTTCATAGGTACTTTGAAAGTGAGCTTCTTCAAAGTATTACTCACGCCTTTTACTGTTCTTATAAAACCTATTTTTGCAGGTAAGAGCTCTTCTGTCTCCCACACCTGCTGTCTAAAAAAAAGGGGATATGGTAGGCTAAGCTATTTCTACATGCTTTTTCCAAATGTCAAGGCACATTTTAATGGTATTCAGAATTAGAATGTTTGTTTTGTGTTTCCTTGTCTCCAGTGTACTTTTTTCTGCTCTGTTTTTTACTTCTTTTGTAGTAAGACAAGTTTTATCTTTTTCTGTCAAAACTACTCTCCCAGTTTGAGTACCCTGACATGTATTAACAGCCATTCTCCAAAACGCCAGAAGAGAATATTTTATACAGAAAAAAACCCAGTGTCTTTTCAATCTTATGCTAAATATTATTTGATCAACTTTTAGACATTTACATGTGAGCAAATAAGATTTATATTTTAATATATTCTAATATGTTAAAGAAAATATACTATAGTAAAATTTAGAATCCTCTGGCTTAAGAAGTCACATATTTTAGTTATATAAATGTTTACCTGATTTTCTTTCTGTATCTGTCAGAATGTAGAAAAGACAGGAAATTTTCCTGACTGTCATAAGTCTATCGAGAAGAATGATGAAAGACAAGTTAACATAAATCCTGTTTTGCCAAGTATATAATTTACAAGTATGCTAATTTTTCTGGGAAGTTTGTATGGTGAAGTCAAAAAGAAAGTGGGGATTTACAAAGGGGAAAGTGGGAACTGTCTGAATTGCCTCTAGAAGATTTAAACAAAATATTACTGTAGTAGAACTAGTCTTTGTTGCAAGCCCAGGAGAATTAAGTTTTCTTAAGGAAAGAGATAAAATTAGTCATTAAGCCCTCAATTACCAATTGTATGTTAGAAGCTGAGTAAAGATAGAATTGGATGATTAATTTTTAAAGTTTTTATAGAATCAATGAAAGGACAGAGAAAGTTTAAGTTTTATGAGGTTAGGATTGGATTGGCTCATTAGAGGTAACTGATGGTACTGTCAGGACTGATTTAAACCATCCCTGGTTGCATCCACAGTGAGTTGATATCGCTGTGCCAAACAGGACAAGCTTGCTCCTTGCTGAGCTCCATTAAATCCATATGGCCATTCAGAGAGGCCTCAGCTGCAAATGTGCCACTGTTCATAGTCTCAATCCATGTTAGGGCTACCTTCAAGCTGTCTGCTCATGACTGTTTTCCTAAAAGTAATATTGTCAAAAATAACGCCATATAGCCAGGAGATTCCCAAGTTGGAAAAACTTAGAGTGTGACCAAACTCAGAAGAAAGGCTTCACTCTGAGAGAGAGAGGGCAGGTGGAGGAGATTTGGTTTTACATATTTTTTCCCATGTAAACAATATAATTTATTTCCTTTAAGCTAGTGGTGGTTATAGTGGTGCTATTTCCTTTAAGAAAGTGGTGGTTATAAATTTTTTTTCTGATAAAAATTACACTGGGCAAAAAAAATGTCCCATTTTCTCAAAGCAAATGCAGGGGGAAAAAAAGCAGAACCCCCTACAAGCTCTGGAGATTCTTGGATCCCACTGTCAAAAAAAATTTAGTTTCTATTTCTGGAACTCAAACTCAGAATTCAGACATGAAAAGCAATAAACTACAAAAAGTCAACATTTACCTTTTTGCTATCAAAGAAGAAAATCATTCAGAATATGACGCTCCATGCAAATGGGATTAGATGGGAGTTAGCCTAAAGTCTTAGGTATTGAGGACAGATGGAAAAGAGACTGAAGTCCTTACTCGCACTAAGTTTTTTAAATCCAATAAGTATCCTCAAGGACTTTGTTTTATAATAAATTTTGCAAAAGATACAGTTCTTCATAGTGAACTGCATTTTAGGGTGAATTGTTTCAATTTTATGACAGAGTTGTATTTTAAAGGACATTCATATCCACAGATAAAAGACCTAGATTATTTTGCCTTTTTCAAAAGGGATTTGAATGTGCATTAGTACTCCATGACCTTATATGAAGTCGTGGACAATTACACCTTATAGCTAAATGGGGAGACACTCATATAAATAGAATCATGGAGTCATATAATTGTTTGGAAAGGAGTGACCCTAAAGATCATCCATTTCCAACATCCCAGCCTTGAGCAGGGACACCTTTCAGTAGAACAGGTTGCTCAGAGCCCTATCACATCTGGCCCTTTGATATATTCATTTTTAGGGGTTTTGGCAACACACTACCAAAAATGGAACAAAAAGCCAAGCCAAAACCATTAATATCTGTAAATTTTTATTATCTGGTTAAGTCAATATGTGTTGTGATTACAATATCTGTTACACATAAGGTTAAGACTTAATTCAGGAATATAATTAAAAGAAGTTAGCAAGTTCCACAATTCATATTGAGTTAAAAGAAGATGAATTGCAACTGAAAACAAAGTGCAATTCATTTTATTTCCCAAGATGTTTTCACTTAACATATTTTATCCTTAGCTGTTTGAAAAGCAGAGTATCTTTATTAAGGAACTTTGCAAACACTCATAATAACTTTGCCAAATGTTTGTCTTTTCTATTACTTAACATAGAATAAATATTCCTGCATATTCCAAAATATAATGGTAACAAAGATTTTTGTAACAAAAAATATAATAGATTCTATGATTTCACACAAAACTTATCCATTTCATTTCTCAAGAATACAAATACACAATTTTTGAAGTTACATTTGTCAATAGCAGGTGTTCTGTCCACTGTAGTAATTTTAGCTGTCTAGATAATATCCCTCTTGTCCCACACATAGTTATATCAAGCAAGTAGTGGCAATTATAAGTAAAAAAGCTTGATCCAAGTGCACGTTTATCCATATCTGTACAGTTATTATTTATATAAAATGATAGATATAGACATATATTCTTCCATGCAATAGTACTTCAGATAAACCAATTTTAAATTAACTACTCAGAAAGAATACTGTCTTGATCTTATTCCTTTCTGCATAAGTATTAGGATGCAAACTTAATTCCACGACCACAGCAGTCGTGCACATCAAAAGGCTAGTGTTCAGTTAACAGCAACTTTACTGATTTTTCTCTTTTTTCAGTTTGCAAGCCTTAGATCTTTTTACTCTCTAATCAAGCTCAAAATCAAGCTGAAAAAAAACCCCAAAACTTCACTCTCAACTGACTGCTTTTCTGAGATGATGTAACACGATGATGTTCATTTTCTAGATGGGTCCAAAGGCAGAGAAGGCACAGGTCTTTTACTATCTTCTAAAAGAAAGGAATTTAAGTATTATTTTATTTCAGCATTTGCTGACAAAATATCTTTAAGGACATAGGCATAAGAGATTAGGTTAAAAGTCATATGAAGGATCCATATCCCAGAGGACTCTATAAAAGGCTAAGCAATGATTTTATCTGCACAGCTGTAAGCACACAAAATTTCCAGATGCCCAGCTAGGCAAGCAGTTCTGTGAGCTGCAGAAAACAAATGATGATTTACAGAAGGCGTTTCCTGGCATAAATATGCAGGCGTGGAATATATTTAACACTGGATGGAGTTTTGCAAGTTTTCTTCTCTACTTGGTCCATACAATACGACATTTCTTTCAGTCTTAAAACTCATATTTTAAACAGTAAGCCCATAAGATGAATTCTAGTTTTTTTCAAATCCTAGGCCCAAAATGTAAATCTCTTGCAGCTTCACAGTGCCTGGAAAATATAAATGGTTTCCTTAAATTATATAGTTTGCAGGGAAAAAAAATAACAGAACCATTTTTGATGAATCTTTCCCCAGGAACATTTAATGCAAGGGGCACCATCTCACATAAGATGTTTGAGGGATAATGTTTTATGAGCAACTAATGCTACAAGCCCTAAGTGATCACAAGAATACCAGCACTGTCCAGCATCAACACGACGGAAAGGTAGACTTGAAGGGAGCTTTAGATACTGACGTGGTAACTTCAAAGATTTACGCAAATATTCAAAATAATATGACTCAGAATAAAGAGGTTTGGAAAAGTGTTCTGAATGTGACATTCTGGAGGGAACTCAGAAAGAAATTCCATTGCCTTATATGGAATAATTCCTTTCAGACGACAGAGTGTGAAGGTCACTGTGACAGAAAGCTTTATTGCACAGTATTAGGAACATAATGTGTAGCAATGCATACAAAATCCTGCCCTTCTTCACATTATTTCTGATTTAATTCTTTTGTAATAAATTTACATCTCTGATAACTGAAAAAAAATAAAAATTAAATAACATTCACACTGAGACCACCTTGCGCCGCGTTTAATAAAACAAGGTTTCGCCCAGAAATTCTAGACTTGCATTGCAATAGAAAAAATAATCAGTTACTTTTCATTTAAACAAGTAATTATTAGGTAGAGAAATGAGAGAACATTTTCATATTGGTATGTTATGTCAGGTATTTTAAAATTACTCCCAAAGAACTAGTCAAAAGGTTTGGACACATAGAGTCTTCAGAAAACCTAAAGTGCAACTGCAGATGAGACCAAAATTAAATCACACTTTAAAAATTACTGATCCTGTCATCCAGCTGACCATTTATTTACAATCATATTTCTAAAACACTCGGCTCCAAATCAAATTTGTCAGTGCCAAGGCTGGCACTACTGTTCGCAGGTTATTACAATTGGATGAGACAACCTTATTTGAGGCACTCAAATTTAGGGAATATCATTGTACTCTAAAATACATGTTTCAATCAAGATATTTATATATGTGTGTATATTATATAGACATATGCACATTACCTTTATTGTAATATATGTTGTATACATATTACAGTCATGTAATATCCAAAGTATTCACATCACATGCAATATATAGTGCATGAAGTTACGTATAGTTAAACACTACATACATAATTCTGAAGGATATGCTACCAAAAGCTGTTAAAACCCATAGATAAAATTTTTTTTTGCAGAAGAAATTGTGCTGGTTTTGTGTGGGATAGAGTTAACACAGACGTAGATGTTATCAAGCCCTAAAAATGCTGGTTACTTTCACTGCAAAGATAATCTATTCTTTCAAGAAATTCCTGAGAAGTATTTATGTAGTCCTCTGTATTTATATGTGTTGCTATTACAACTTGGCAGAGCCAGAGGTCCCACTCACCTGTAAGACTTTTTGTTTAATAGTAGAATAGGAAGGTGAACTAAAGACAAAGACCTTTAACATCTCTGAGTACTGTCTCAGACAACAGCTACCCATACAAGAAAATGACTCTCATTTTCATTTCCGGTGTAAAAGTTTATGTGCAACCAATTTTCACCTGATTTCACTTACTCCACTTGTGATATTTAATTTAACTAGAACTTTTCTCTTTTAAATTATGTACAGCAGATATGGTCACACAGGTTGACCTTGACAGATGAAACAAAGATGACTGTAGTCACAAAATAAACTTCCTGTTTACCATTAATTTTACTTTTATTAATCCAAAATAACCTGATCTTACATTTTATGCTAATCAGCTTAATCCAGTTTAAGTTCTCAAAGTCTTCCAGCCTGAATAGAAAATGCTCATCAACACCTACATCTAAGAATGCCACAAACTTGAACACGGAGCAAGCAGTTGACTCTGCCAAAATATCTGGCTTTAAGTTCCATTTTTCATTCCCAGCTTCTTGTAATTCTTTCTCCTTTCAAAAATGATCTATGAAATTAAGACGCACATTTATCCTGCCTTATTTGCCCTTGATTTATTTCTTCAAGCAGAACATTTCTTGTGCTTTAGTCTCTACCGCTAAAGCATTTGTATAGTTCTGTAGTTTTGTTCGTCTTCCCAGAGTGTCTGCATGGTACCATTCTGTTCTTCCACATTTTTAAAGTGTGAGAAGATAGCACTTATAATTTTTCTAAAGAGTATTAAACTAAACCACTACTTCTTTTTGAAAATGCACATTAAATGGAACTTATATCAAAAGATGAGCCAGCAAGTAAAACTCTTCAGGTTTCAAAAGAGCTAAAAGAGGAATATATTCTCAGTTCTCTTCCCAGCTACATTTTATCTTATATAATGAATTCAAAATACAAAGAAACATATGATTAAATTAGCAGACCTTTAAATTTACTGTAGCCATTTATTGGTATTTCTTTGAATTACCTTATTAGAATGGCTTCAGGTTCAGTTTTCAGGCCATACCAGACTTCTCTGCATTAAAAACAAACAAAATATTCCCTTTCTTATATGCTGTATTTCAATTGTTTATAGAAGCAATCACACTGGAAAAACATAATATTAACTTTTAAAAATAAGTTCTTGATGCTGTTATTTCCTTAATAAAAGACAGGAGTTTTAAAAGAAGGAAAACTATAATATATTAGAAAGTGCACTCTTATACTATGGGCTGCGGTGGAAACAAATAGATGGTCTGCACGCTATGCATAAATAATTAAAAACTTAAAATGACCTTTATAGCTAAATCCCTGCTGCAAAAAATATCAGTAGATGAAATTGTTCCCACATGCTATGTTAATGAGATTCACCTGTTAAGCAAATCCAACTGATTAATACCTGCTGGTCTTGAATAGAAACAGCTCTGATGATTAGCACAGCTCCTTTTTGTCCTTAAAATTACCTTAAGGTACTGATATTGTAAGTATTGAGGAGAGCTAGGAGCTTCCAAAAATGTGGCGCATGCAGTCTTTTGAATAAATTTTTAATCAAAGGATGAAGGGGAGAAAACCCTTCATATTTTTTACCTTCTTCAGTAGAATCCTTATAGCATTTCATCACTATGAAGAGTTTGAAGATATGCTGCTTAATGCATTTATCATGCTGTCAGAATTATCTAGTTCACTTTTCCTCTCCGGCATTCAGCCATACACTAGGCATTACAGACACTTTCCTTAGTTTCTAAACCAGATATTTTCCAGCCGGATACAGGTGTCTGAGGGAAATCTAAGGGTAATTTTCTACAGAAGGAATGGTAGATCAGTGAGATGTATGGAAAGACTGCATCCTACAGAACATACTTCTTGTGCTTCTTGGCCAGTGCATTATCTCAGCAGGTAAAAGTAGTTTATAGTAACAAGTGAGTGGATAGGGAAGTAGGGTAGGGACTGGTGGATTAGTGGCAAATCCTGTTATCTGCTCAGAAGAGCAAACCCATGGTGTTACTTCCACTAACAGGAAGCATTCTAATTGCAAACACACGCTATTTTATAATGCTGATGTTCCTGTGCACACATGCGTACAGTTTGAGTATCCAATTTTGCCTCATTTTTATAGCACTCTATAATCATCTCAATACAACTTGAGTTGAGGCATGAACAGGTAGGATATTTATTTTGGCCTATGGAAAAATGTTCTATTTATTGTGGATGGACATGTACAATCATGTGAAAAATACAGAAAATTCCTTTGTTTTGGAGGCAGTCCAAATTTACAAAATTAAAAATTCTGAGCCGCTGCAAACATTTGCTTAGAGGATGCCTAGAGGGATAGAACTTATCTTTATCTTATAGTTGCAGCTCTCTTACACCATTAAATTTCATGAAAATTTAATTTAACAAATTTGTATATAGTGATACTTTCATTATGAGGTACCTGGCTCTCTATTTTTTAAATTTTCTTTTCCTGACAATTGGTCAGAGAACTCTATGTGGAAAAACTATCGCATGCTGACCTCTGTTTTTTGTCTATACTCAGAATCTTTGTTGTCATAGCTTTTAAGTTCCTGCAGTTAAAAAGAATTAAAAATTAAAAATAAATAAAAATTGCAAAAGTAATTCCTGTATATTTGTTGAACTTCTCAAATTTTTCATCTACATTTGTGTTGTAAAGAGTCCATTAAGCCATGACAACTACAATCAACAGGCAATGTGCTCTTTACAGTTTCCCATAGCCTATTTCTCTTATAACAGATAGTAATCTTGTTGTGTTTATAAACAATAAAGTCAACTATCTTTTGTTAGTCTAAATCTGATCCATCATTTGTTAGTCTAAATCTAATCTCTAAAAGATTAGTTATTAGGTAGCAATATTCCCCTTTCCTTCCTTAAGCAGATGGTCAATTTTTTACTTTGTATTCATTATTCTTGATTGGTACAGCACATTCATAAATGATATTCATACAGGTAAAGAAAAATTTAGGTTTGCATGAAAGCATGGTAATCTCCAATATTCACTAGTGTTTGGGATTTGAATGTAGGCAAAGCATGTTTTCTATTTGTTCCAGGTTTACTTCTATTTTTTATTGTTAAATTTCCACCATAGGAACATAACATTCCAAATCAGCTTCCCAGTAACATTACAAGACCAAATACACTCACAGATCATTATATGAAAACAAGATTGCACATGCAGTTTTATGACAACATAAATATAATATACGCTGCACTCCATTTGCATGATGCTTTTTCATGTCTGTTCTTAGTTGTAGGCTGTATGCAGAAATAGAGGATAATTGGTCTGGCTTCTATTGAACAGACAGAAATGCAGTGTTGAAGATCCTGCCTGCACATATTCAGTCCCTGATGAAAACCTGGAAGAGACTGGAAGATCTGTTCCATGCACATTTTCTGCACAAAGGGACTTGTTCATGTGATTGGTCCTGCTCATTCTGATTGTCATAGCACGTTAGTTTTCATCACATGTTAGTTATGTGATTATTTCAGTTATTCAAGTTATGACTTCAAGAGCTAGATGGTGACTTGCATGGACTTGCAAGAAAAGAAATAAAGAGGTAGGACCCGAATAGAGGTTAAAGAACAAAGGTTTGGCTGATCAATTGGCTGAAAGTGTGACAAAGAATTTAAGAGCCCACATATCCTGTCATGAAACATCTGAGGAGAAGGGAGAGAGAACCAGTCACTTTAGTTCTTCCTTCAGTCTAAACTTGCTGTGTCCTCAGTCCATTACCATGCTGCTGCACAGATGTTATAAGAAGACTATTAGAGAGTCACACAGCTCTACGTCATTTTTTCTCTTTGGTCAAGAAATGATGAAGGACTGTGAGTGGAATTCTGGATTCAGGTTTCCATCTTACCTAACATGCCAGCCTACAGAGTTGCAGTATCTGAAAGATGTGCACCCCATGTCCTTCTATCTCCCTGCTGAGAGCAAGCAAACACCATAAAAGTGATCAATCTCCAACTGCAAGCCTTTCCCCTTGAAGCAATGCAACCATTGTGCCTGTCTATGAAACGTACAATCTGCATTCGAGGTTTTTGGGCAAATTGGAATTTTACTGTTCTTCAGCTTAACAAAATGGATGTCTGTGTGTTGAGAACAGTTTATATTTTCATCAATAAGAAACTGCAGCTGTGGAACAGCAGCTGTCCCAAGGCATTGACCTGCTGCAACAGCAGTACAAGTAAAGTTTGTATGAAACTGTAATGAACACACATCAAGATAATAGGAATATGAAAGCAGACAGAATGACTGTTCAGGGAAATTTCTTTTAAATTTACAGTCTTATGTGTGCCATTATTCAGCATTCTAAAAAGAGGATAAGGAACATAACCAAAAAAATCTGAACAATTGGTTTGAACTAATTTTTTTGTTGTCAGAAAGTATTACCTCATTCGTCTCCAGCAATAATTTCAGTAATTTTGAAACTATTTGCTGTATATCAAGTCACTGTTTATCCATGCCACTTAGCAGACTGTAGTACTCTCATGAGGCTTTGGGCTATAAACTTAAGGTATAGAACCACCTCCATAGGCTGGTTATAGAGTTGATTATGGGACCTGAGGAATCCTATCTAGCTCATGTGTGGATGGACAGGTACAGACCAGTATACAAATATACATATATACAATACATGTGTACATACATATTACATGTATATTGTACATACATATTGCATGTGTACATACATATTGTATGTATATTGTACATACATATTGTATGTACATACATATTGTACCTACATATATACATATGTATACAATATGTGTGTACATACATATTGTATGTATATTGTACATACATATTGTACATACATATATACATATGTATAAAATACATGTGTACATACATATTGTATGTATATTGTACATACATATTGTATGTACATACATGTTGTACATACATATATACATATGCATACAATATATGTGTCAGTACATATTGTGTGTACACACATACATATTCTCACTAATGGAGCTCCACCCTGCTCAGCCACACTGGGGAGGAGGATGAGTAAGGTGGTGCTTTCTGGGTTTGAATGAGTGTCTTGTGCATCTGCCTGTGATCTCTGTGGCCAGGTAAGTGTATAGGTGTACGTGTTTATTTATTCGTGCTCTATCTGCGTGCATGGGTCTGCCAGGAATGCATCTTCAGCCTTGCTGCTGGTCAACCTGGGGACATGGAACTGCGGCAGACTCACCTCTCTCGATCTGTCACATCTGGTACGATGTATTTTCCACAAACAGTTAATTATATATAAATATGATTAATCTTTTATCAACACACACTGGCAACTATTGTATCAGAGAGAGTCTGAGCTATACAGCAAGTATCTGTTGGCAATGGCTGTATCAGTAGCTTTTTAATCCCATTATCCTTGCAATTAGAGAGAACCATTAGCTTCAATGTGGAAAGCCTGCCTTCTTTTCTTCCAAATAATATCTGTATGATAATAAAATTCATCAGTTCTTTGTAATTTTGCTCGCTCTGGTGATTTTAATATGCTATTGTGACAATTTTAGGTAGTTTGAATAAACAAATATTTGTGTAGAATACATAGTCAAAATAATTTTGGTTTCATGGTTGCAAGGTAGATTATGAATGTACTAGATTCCAACACATTCCTCTCTCCCATGTTTTGTTCTTCCTGCTTGAATCTATATGACTGCAATATTTTTGTTTTGTTTATTTTTTTTCCCTCACAGACACACTGAATGCTCTTCAGCTTAGTTGGACTCAGCTGACTCTTTATTTTCCATATCAAATTCATTAATTACCATTCTGTTGAAAGTTTTTAAATTATGGTGCCTGTGATTTTGCTGTAAAATTCAATCTGATCCATAAAAACCAAGTTAACATTTTTTCTCTGTCTGATAATGATCTATGTTTTACTGATTTTCTGTGTGTTAGATAATTTGAGGATGTTAAAGAAGCTTTACATTTCTAAATAGATGAGTCTTCATTACTGGCCACACAAAGGATGATCTCCTGTCTTTAATTCATTATGCAGTACTGCTCTTAGTCCCTGAAATATCTCTGCTGTACAGCTTGGACATAGCCAACACAAGTATTTTAAAGAATGTCTATTTTCTACTTCACAACTTTGAACAGATTGAAAAAAGAAGATATTCTAAGTCTTTTTAGCAGAAGAATATACTGTTGTTTTGGCTGAACACTGTAACACTTCAAAGCTTCTCTAACACTTCAAAGTTTCTCCACAACCACTTTGCAAAATGGTTCAGGATACCTGCTTTTATAGACTTTTTAACACAGGAGCAGTGAGCATGTGTTATAGACAACTTCCCATTCTATTAAAAACCTCACATTTAAAGAAAATACCAGAAGCTCTTCTGCTCTTTAGAAGACACTGACTCACTACTAAAGTGTCTAGAACAACTCTGCCAGCAAACGATGGAGTGAACAAATGGAGGGAAAATGCACCCTGCTACTCTATAAGCATCTCTCACAATACACAGCCACTCAGTGTTGACAGGTGAAGGACACAGCCTTGCATAGGTAGACTTAGGTATTTAAGGCTGAGGAGAAAGCTGATGGTCCTTGCAGATAGTTCTCTCATATGAAGCAAAAATCAAGTATTAATGAAGTTTCGTTTCAAAAGTTTCAAAAAGATAAGAAAAAATTGAGCTAGTTAAGCAGTAGGAATAAATCTATGGAGTCATCATTTGCCAAGAGAACATGGAAGCAAGATCATTAATGGAAACACAAGCACAGGAATGGCACAATTTCCAATGCTCAGTTGGGTCCATATGGTTGGAAAATTGGCAAGAAAGGACTGCAAGTGTGGAATCAGTTTCCTCTTCTATACCTTCCACTGTAGTTAAGAATGTAGCTTTTACTTTTCAATCAAATTATATGTTCTGATATTTAAAAGCCCATGCTAGTGACTAGAATATAATTTGTGGAATTATTCTTTCTAAAATTCCCCCTGAACTTGTCCAAAAGGAGGATCTATTTTTATGTATTGTTAGACAATTAGACATATTAAATCATCCTTTATTTTATGTATACGTGGCTAACCTCCAGTTTCAAGGAGAAGAGTACCCTTTCTAAAATGGTGACTGGTAAACTTTCACCATGAGGTGACTGATAAACAGTCATGAACATGTGTATCAGAAAGAATCTGTTCATTATTGTCATTTTTCATGTCCATGAATGACGACACCTACCTAAAAGAATTCTGGGGGCTTTTGATCTTCATAATTTCTAGGTTTCTCCATCCTTTAGTATTTTAACAACATCCATTTAAATAAATTATCACTCTTCCCCAAATCCTCAATAAACAGATTTCAAAATAATACAAATTGACCTTAATTCTATAAATGTATATAAGGAAAAAAAATGGCAGAAAAAAAGCTCAACCAACAAGAAAATGCCACCTGGGCATGGGCCTAGCCCTAAATGTGCTCTCTTTTAAAGCAAGATTGGTTTATCTCATTACCTAATTAGAAACTCCCTGATGCTGAGCCACAAAAGTCCAGCTCAGAAAAGTATTCTTCATTGCAAATGCAAATGCTAGACATAGTTTGCAGATGCAAATCTTTTGAAGCTTTGAGTAATGCCTTTTTAGTGGTCCTGGCAGGAGAAGGCAAAACCAAAAAAAAACCAAAAACAAAAACAAAAAACCCAAACAAACAAACAAAATAAAACCCCACAAAAAACAAAAACAAAAGCAAAAATAAAAAACAGATGGACCAGAAAAAAAAAACAACAGAAAACAAAGAAATTATGAAGAAAGAAGAGTACTGACACCAGTTTGGATACCATCTTTAAAGCCATAATACCTTTTACCTGAAATCTTTACAGTTGTCCTCATTTTCAGTCATATTTGCATACACCATTGCAGATTTTAGTCCCTGTCCTCCAGACTCTGCAACTGACAATCTCAACCATAAATCAAATAGATCCAATCTTGCCATGACAACTCTATCAAGCAGAACAGCAAAAGGTTCATTTCTTTTGTTTTTCTCATTGACTTATGCCAATATGATAAGACTTTATGTCAATAAAGTTTTTCTATTTCTGTTAGAAAATACTGTACACGTTTTCCCAAATTAACAAAGGGAGCAGAAGTTGGAAGCTCTCATACAGCAAGAAGCCAAGGAAACACCCTGCTTTTTTCAGGCTATTTTCCCCACCTGAACAGATGGTTTGGCTATTGATGCCAAATGGGACTGTGCTGCTTAAGAGTAAATCGAACACATTCCCATGCCCAAAATGCTAGAAACATGTATCTGGGGGGTGGGGACAGAATTGTCAACAGCATTCTAGTACTCTTGTGGGCTTCAAGGAGGGAATATCTTTTACAGACATTAATGGAAACTAAAACAGAGTTTCGGAAAGAATAATCTTCAATTTAGTATGTTTTCCTTTAGCAGCCCTGGGAAAACTGGCATGAAACTATTAACATACATTTTTAGCAATTAAAATACCATAAACCCACAGCTTTTCTCCTAGCAGCAATGATTTTCAACCTCTGAGTTATAAAACACACATTTGAATCTCTAAATGGAATATCACATGGTGCAAAGTGGGTATTACCAGGCTTAATTGGTTGATCTACACGAAAATAAATACAAATGTCAAAGTTCCCTTTTGGAAAGGATCATGGATACAAATTATGCTACTTCCACTGTTCACTTATGGTTACTCAACTTGAGTAAGTACAGGTGTTTTCAGCAAGTCTTACTGTAAGAGGCTTTTAGGACTACTCCAAATCTATCAATTGGTGCTTCAAGATGGAATGTAAGGGTTCATCTGACAGCTTCTGGTGTGAAAGCATCATCTCTACCACGAAAGATTTCACACTTCCACTGAGTGTTCAGAGACAAGTGCTTATAGCTTTTATCAGGGTAGTTCATTCACTGACATTTCTTTCCCTTACAATACTGTCAAATGCTGTCCAGTCAAGATTTGACCTTTCTCAGTTTCATGCACCAATAATGTAAATGTGTGTGGTTTGGGCCTTTTACCATCTACTTTAAGTTGCTAGATATAATAAAATTTTTATTCAGCTGTAAGTGATGATGCACATCCGTACCGGACCAACGTTTTCTAATGCACACAGGTACTGTAAATAATTTCTCCTATAGTACAGCCTGCTTGTCATTTACAGCACTGTTGTCACAAAAAATGCAGCAGTATTTTATAATTTGCAAAATGCTGAATTTTTATTTTGGTACTACATGTTTAAATACTTAATTAGGTACAGATTTCTCCTAAAATCACAAAAAATATATATATGTATATATGTATATATACATATGAGAAAAAGCAATTATTTAAAAGATTTTTCTCATGTATGCTGATGAAATTTATACCTTCACGGGATACAGAACAGTGATTAAAGATCCATGTTAAGAGTTTTATACTGCTGAGTTTTCTATTTAGTACAGCTGCATACAGTGATTTACACAGAACTGGAACATCTATATCTTCTGTGAACTTTTGGACTGCTGCCCTTGTATTCATACCTTTTGCCCAAATAATTTTATTTCAGAATGCTGATTAAAAAATCAATTTCACAGTCCACAACATTGCTGACTATGTCAGTTCTTTTGCCTTGCCCCACTGATTTCCCTTTACTTGCTACATTACTCTTGGTCACTTGCTGTCCTCCCTGGTACACTCCGTTTTATCCCAGCTCTCTTGTTCATAGCCACACTTCCAGCTCCTGCCTTGCCTGTTACATTTGCCAAACTTAATTGTCCAGTTCTTAAGCTTCAAAGAAGAATTCTCCTGCTTTCTCTCTGACTGCTCTTTGCTTGGGAAGATTTCTCTGAAAACCTGAACTAAACTAGAATGTTGTTATGTTTCAGGAACAGCTTAAAACTTTTCTCTTTCTATGATGTCTTTGAGAAGCATAAACTAGCATAAATTATCACACTACTGTTAGCCATTTTAAGGGATTTATTTAAAACACTTTTACAGGACTTAAATATTTTTAATCAATATTTAATCTTAAGTTGTTAAACAATATATTCCTAAGGAAGATGACAGTTCACAAAATAAATGTCAATAATATTGAAGTTTTTCAACACCAAGAGTGACATGAATAAGGAACAAGTTCTTTTGCATGGCTGTTCTTTTCTATTTCTCACTCTTTGTAATAGTGGAAAATATTACATCAAGAATTTAAGCAGGTATTAAGAAATGAAGTGTTAATGGATAAAGACGTATTTGTATTTGTGAAGCTGCTGCTTATACCCTTAGCTCATTGCTGAGCATATAAAAATAAAAGCAGAAAAGTGTATAATCTTTGGTTTATGAATTATCCTTTCATCCTGGAAGCCTAAAATTTTGAACAAATTGATTAAAAACCATGATTGATTTGCACAGAATCTGAATAACCATGAGAACTCAAAAGCAATTGCAGAGAAAAAAAAAAAGCTTGAAAAACTTTATTTAGAACAAGACTAACTCCCACTAAATAGTAATGGAGCACCTTTTAAAAAACATTAAGACCCGTCTCTGTGCTACCAATCCAAAAGATTTTTTTTTCTGTGAAGTCTCACTTGCTCCCAAGATTGAAGGTAAGGCAGTATAAAGGCTTTACAATTTTCTTTGAAGTCAGTACAGAGTAAGGAAAAAGCAGGTCACGTTTAACTTCACATGTCAAAGAAGCACTTCACATTTCTGGTTTTTAAGTGAAAACGTTCCCAATGGCATTTTGCCAAAAGTATAATATAATGATTAATACACTATTTAAAAATTCTTATCATACCTATTATAAAAAATAATTAAGCATGCAATCTTTAACTTGCAAAATGAAAACATCATGTCAACAGGAGCCAGAGACATTATCATGACAAAGACAAGCCCTTATTAATAAATCTAATAAGCAATACACAGAAATTTCATTAAGTAATAGAAAAGTTACAAAGCTACTTTACAGATTTTTTTTTAATATTTAAAATACATACATGTATATGCACAAATCTAATAGCTGATAGAATTACAATTTTTTTGTATGTGCTTTCAGTTTGGTAAACTCATTTCCTAATTTTACATTTATTTCATGTTTCTATGGCTTTTTCTGCTTTCTGGGGTTTCCCTATACTGTAATGCAGACAATTAATGGCATTTCTTTTTGAATTAGCCATTAGGTGCACAATGTCTTTGTACCTAATGTAGTGCAAAAGGATTTAACAGTCTTAAAATTATGAAAGAACAAAGTTCTGCAGACACAAGGAACCATTAATAAGAAGGTAGAGATTTTAGAGGAGGCGTGAACATAAAATTTTTTAAAATCTTTTTAAATGTACTATATAATTATCTAGCAATAGGATGTGGGTGGCTGGTTAGTTATGACTGCAAAGTCGTTTTCATCAAGAAACAATAAATTACTGCATTCAAGAATAAAAAACCAGAACATCTGAGATACCAATGATTTGCAGTGCTGGTTTTCCTTTGATTTCCTCTATAACACACATAAAGCCGTGGCTTGGGCAATAGCCTAGACTACTGTCTAGCTGTTGCCATTACCCATCACCTGATTCAGTATAAGAAAATTAGAGAAGAATGTATTTTGCTAATTGTGTAATGAATTAAGTATAGCAAGTATCTTACTGACTGTAAGTATATTATTTCACAGAAGTTCAGCCTTAATTGGCCATATCATCAGTTTACAGTAACAAAGACACATGCATTATTTATGGTAGCTGCATTACCACAAAAATCCAGTGAAACTTTACACTGATATTAATAATACCATTTCTCCATTGATATCAGTGGAACGTCATTGCTGCTGGTAGATGGAAAGAAGTGAGAAGAGAGTGGAGACTAAATATGTCAAATATTTTTGTAATTCCATCACATCATATTGAATCTAGAATCTTTGTATTCTCAAACCTGTGAAAGCCTTTAACCATTCCAAATAATCAAAGAAAGAATTTAGGGTTCTGTCAAGACACGAAAGAACTCATATTCCCTTCCCCAGAAAGCTTTGCTAAGCTCTTGGTCCCCTTCAACTTGCAGACATACAATCAAATTAGCCTCATGACAGAAATTAACCAAACCAATCTGATATAAAAAAGACTACATCAAATGTACATTAAACTACATATTCATTAAAGAATGCCCTCCCTATGCTTCCCCTGTCCTACCCAGATTCCAAGAACCCATGGCAGTCACCAGACCTATACACCTCTGCCTGAGCAATGTTGCAGAAGTGCTGTTCTCCAGCTCCCCACAGCCTGTCCTGCCTTGCAATGGGTCCATGTCCATCCTCAAACTCAGTCCATCCTCAAGGAGGATTCCATCCAGCACTTGAGGCTGGGACCCCCCAGCTGCCCTGCTCCTCACTGAGCTGTTGTGGTGCCGGGCTCTTGGCTCCTACCCCTGAGGCAGGCATTGGCCATCAGGATGCTCTGATGGTGCCTTCAGTCTTGTGTCATGCTGAACAAAAATGGACTCTGGGAGATAAACACTCCCAAATTACTGTGGATAGAGATACAAAGTTGTGGCAGATTGCACAGGAAACCATTACAACCTTATAGACATATAAACAGCTCCATTGCACTAATTTCTCATTCTCTTCATAGTGTGAATTTTCCTCAGCACCACCGAGGATAATGAGCAGTCCCCAGACACAGGTCCAAGGAGGGGTTCCTCTCAGAGGCTGTGGTCTCTTTAGAAACCAAGGCTTATGTTATGACAAGGAAGACAAAAATACTATAAATATACTCAATACCAAGGTGAATAAAGAACAATTTGCAATTTCATTGTGATTCAACAATTCATGGTAGATCCTGTTGTTTCCTTCAGCCATTATCACAGCATTGGAAGAGCAAACAATTTCATCTTTACTAGGACTTAGGACTGGAAGATAATTCTTTGCTGTCATGGGTACCTACATTAATTTTTCTGCATTATTTAATGCTTAGTAACGTGGATAACATTTCCTACTGAAAACAAGACCTACATGCAAAGTTTGCAGATCTTTCCAAACTCATGGGTGTTGGGAGTCAAGATTTTTCTTTATAAGTCTCCAGAAAGAGGCAAGAAAAGAGATTTTCTTTTTTTTTTAATCAAATAGCTTTCTGATGTTTTGTCTTAAAGGAAGAATATTTTTTGACAGCAGTTAAGTATACAAATAGTCTCTAATCCAAAAAATTCAGACATAGGTGAGGTATTGCCTGATAATTACAAGCTAAATGCTTAGCAATAGGCTACATTTCTGTTGAGTAAGTGTTGCTTTGGAGTAATCACGGCAATACGAACTCTGCTCTTCAGTAACTATGCTTCAATTTTGTAAGCAATGACGAAATTTGTTACACTTATTTTCAAAATAATCTTTTACATTTAGGAAATTATGTTCTTTAAGCCTTTTGAGAAAGTGTAATATTGTAATAGATAGAGTGCAGCATTTCACACTGCACAGTGTAGTGGGATGACAATTGAAAGAAATACCACTATTGCTATTCCATGCCAATGCCATACATTGCCAAATTAAAATTAGTATTTTCTGAACTTTCTGCTACCTGCAGCATTTTTAAGGCTTCTTTCATAAAGATGGAAACCACCCAGCCAAAAGGAAAATGAAGCTTGACAGTCAGTAAGAGAGTACCCCTCGTGTTCCCCCCACCAGAGCATGTGCAATACTCTTTTTCAACCTCACAATGATTATGAGAAAGATAAGGAGAGACTCAATGCTTTTGACAAGAAACGGCTAGGAAGCACGAAGATTAAGAAATGCTGCCAGAAATAAAACACCAGGGAATCCTTTCAGACTAGGGCAAAGGAAACCAGGCAACAGAGAGTAGGTCCTGCAAATCGTCTTGAGGAAGGCAGCACACACACAGCTGAGACAGCCAGACGGCTCCACTTTCTTGAGGGAGAAAGCAGTTTGCCATGCAATGACTGGAGAAACAAAGCTCACTGGAGCCACATTCTTATAGCCTCTTATAGCCTCTTATAGCCTCGAAAACAAGCACAGCTAACAAAAATCTATCATAAAAAATTTCTGAGAGGCTTTCCATCAATTATTGCAACAATGCTTGTAGAAATTATATAGGAAACTCCAAGAATTAAGGGCTGAAAAAGCATATTTACAACCACATCTTTCTAGTATCAAAAAATGACAGATGTTAAGGATCCTTTAAATAGTAAAATGGATATACCTTAGTAAAACCTTATATTTGCAGTATTAGCTATAATTGAAAAAAATTATAAATATAATTGCATATATATTTTTATATATAGTCTATAAATGCATTTTATATACATATATGCATTTAATGATGAGGTTATTGAATCAATCTTCAGCTGCTTTGTGAAGAGGACTTTAACTGTCCAAGGTTTTAAACAGACACATTGGATTCTACATAGAAAACCAGGAAGCTAAAATTTCAGAGACAGTGAAAGATTTAGACCTGACTTACCTCAGATGAGATAGCAGAGATTAACTCTTTTATTTTACAGCATTTATAGAACAGCTTGGGACTTTTATTTTCGTATAACTGAATATCTAAGAGCAAAAGTTTGCAAAGTTGTAGTAGTGAAAATATATAGAATGCATGCAAAAAACCAGAAGTAATTCCTCCTTTAAAATGGAATACTTTCTGGTCAGAATATTTTCAAATAAAGGACTTTTTGCAGGTGACTTATAAAAGACAAAATCAATAGATTAGGTGAACAAACTGTACATTACATTACATTACATTAACAGATGTAATTTAACAGATAAATCCCACCCTCATTTTGAGTGGCAGGAGAGGGAAAATCTGTGACTTTAAAAAAAAAAAAGAAGAATGAAATAATGAGTTTTTAAAGAAAGATTATGGAGACAGACAAGATGAAGTTATCTCATTTGCAGAGTGATCGTCTGTTGCTAACTGGGGATAGAGCAAAGTTTCTCTCTCTCCTGGAGAGAAAAGAGTATGAGCCTTTCAGAGCAGTGAATGCAGAACACTGCTTGAAAAAATCCATGAGTTAGAAATGGGACAAGGCCTTTGCCAGACACATATGCAAAAAAGAGTTATAAAAAAGGACAAGACCTGACATTGAAATTTTAGCCTAAACTTCATAAAGATTATAATAGTAACAGAATGAAAATGTAATGTGTTAAAATATGATTTGAATAGATGGTTTTTCTCACCATTTTACAGCGGGAGTTTTCATAATGCATTAATTATCTCTGAATCCAGTATATGACTTGGAGAAGATGCCTTAAGACGTAAGTGTACTTCCTTTACCTTAGCTTTTTGTATGCTTTCATAATTCTTTACATGCATTCTGGAATCTTGAATATTGTGGAATTGCTTACCTGCTCTAGTAATTAAAGGATCATATGCCCTCCTTAGGCATTTTTACAACCTATAATTCATGGGCACACATAACAGAGTAAGACAAGACTTGACAGTCTCCAAGTCCTAATGTCAGTGGGTCAGAATCTTTCCAGTTTCCAGTGACTAGAGAGAATTTCTTTAAGAAGTTGATCTTACAAAATGTTACTTAAAATGTAAATGCAGAAGTCTAAATTTCCATCTACAGTGTCTCATTTTCCCAAAGTTTAATATTTCAGTTTTGCCAGCAAGGGGCTTATTTCTTTTGTACTTTTTAGTCTTTCTTCTTCTTTCATTTCCTTCAAGTTACCTGAAAGATTTGACTAAATTTTATTCATTATTAAAAAGATAAATAAAATACTTTTAGAAAGCCTCTCCCCTGGAACACTGTGTACCTCTGGCAACACTGAAGGTGAATTCTTTTGTTCACCATAGAACTTTTACTGGCCAGAAGTGCAGCACTATCAGGTTATCCTGCTGGGATACAGCAATATCTATAACTCTGAGGATAAATGTTTAATCCTGAATAAAAAACACATCTTATATAGCCAACAGAATAACTCCATCTATTTTACCCAATGTAATAAATACTGATGATTCCCACAAAATATGAAGACCACTGCTTCTGTTGTGGGCATTGTGATATGAACCTTTTTTACTTGAAGTACAAATTAGTCTCCCTTGTATTTATTTTCTAACAGCTGAACAGCATGGCATGGCTAGTAGAGGTCAAAAAATACTATGATTTTCCTCAAAATGTACTTTTATACATCAAAAAACTCAATTTAATAACAATTTATTTTCTATGACAGGAAGTATGCTTTTACTGTTTTCAATTCTTGCATTTTCGTAAAAGAAAACGTAATTCGATCTTTTTCTTCTGCAAAAGTTTTAGTCTGGCTTGCATCTTCCAACTTTTGTTTTTGAAAAACTAGGTCTTTGTAGCTCTATCATGCCACCTTTCTAACAATGACATATCTATATATGCCATGGGGTTTTTGCTGGCAAAATGTAAAAAAACCCCCATAAACTGTGACAACACCCCAAATTTCTCTTTACAATGAAATTATACTTAGATTTATTATTTCATCTTATAGACAAGGATTAAGGCCAGTAACTTATACTTGCCCAGGAAAGGGAAAAATGTGAAGAACAGGCTTAATTTCAGAAAATTGTCCTCACACCTCCCCTACAGTGAAGCTGAAATGCTACTACATTGCGCTATAGTCACTTTGCCAGAAGTCAAAACTGCCCCTGGAGAGAAAGAGAACCAAGACTTTGTGGAAGTTCTGTGAAGCCTCTCAGATAAAAGACAGCAGTTACTGGAAACACTTTTTTCTTTTTTGATGGTAACACATATAAAGAACCTTGGGAAAAAAAGCAAGAACCACCAGTAAATTCTGAAAGACTCTACAGCTGTCTACAGTGTTGCTCATTGGGAAGAATGAAGAAAAATGAGTGCAGTTGTGTGAGAGACAAACCTTTACATGTCAGATGTTTGCATTCCATCTGAAGGGAATATATTCCTTAAAAATTCAGAAAGATCAGAAAGTAAAGTATTCATTGAAGAGAAACTCTGAAGCCTCAGCAGAAGCCACACAAACATCAATCACTCTGCCTCATTTTTAGAGGCTATCAGTCGATTAGGGGCAAAAAGGAAATGTCAAAGACTTGCCTTTTTATAAATGCATCCCATGACACTCTTCTGTCTTCTGCAAGGGCTATGACTTCAAAAATATTGTAGGCCATATAGTTACCAATACTCATATGGAAAATAAGCAATTAGCTAAGAAAACTGCTGTCATCATTGAATTTGGGAAGGTAAATATTTTTAAGTGTGTTTATGTAATGACAGATAAATAACATCTACCTGAACTAAAAATGCGTCATGTCCCGTCAGACGTACATGAAGAAAGTGGGGGTGGGGGGGTTCCCTTTTAAGAAGTGCTGAGGGAAAAATGAATGAATGAATAACAGAAATTCTATGTCTGGACATAGAATTTAAACCTGCCATGAAAAAAGTCAGAAATTCTATTTATAGCTCCCAATTGCCCAACCTGGGAGAAGGAAAATGAAGAATGTTGTAGCCTCCCTCTAGCACCTTGACAGTAAAAAAAAATTACCTAACAAATTAATAGTTTAAAAATACCTCTTCTCATAAAACAGCAACATTTGTACTGATCTGTACCTACAAATTTCACCAGAATCAGGGAGCAAAGGGAGCTGAAGAGAAGAATGTTGGCCCCTTATGCTGCTACTTGCCAAGTAAAAGCACTCACGATAATAGATCATCCCTGTTTGGTTACAACACAGATGGAGGGTCAGGGCACGTGAACAAAGCTCTAAGAAATACACTGAGTACTGATATGTAAGTCCCTTGGTTTCTATTGTATGTTTTTTCAGCTCTATTTCTGTATAATTAAAAAAAAAACTCTGAAAGAAATTGTGAGCTAGATAGATCAATTCCCATCATCCCTCTGCTGAGATACTCTGAAATAAAAGACAGAACAGAATTTCATAGATATTAACAATGTATGCATACTGACACTGAATGAATGATGCATAGAAAAATAATTTAGAAGTATAATCAAAAAAATTACAGAATAGTTGAGGAAGAGACCTCTAGAAATCATAGGGTTCAAACACCCTGTTCAGACAGGGCCAGTTAGAACCTCTTATTAAGGATGATTTCCAGACAGCTTTTGAATATCCTCAGAGAGGGGGGTTTCCCAACTTCTCTGTGAATCCTGTGCCAGTACTCAGTTGTCCTCCCAGTAAAACAGTGCTTGATGATCATGGAATCACAGAATGACCTGAGTTGGAATAGATCTTAAAGATCACCAGTTGCAACCCCCCTGCCTTGGGCAGGAACACCTTCCACTAGACTGGGCTGCTCAAAGCCCCATGCAAGGTGGCCTTGAACACTTCCAAAGAGAGGACATGCAAAACTTCTCTGGGCAACACAGGCAATGTTCAAAGTGACCCTCCCATTTCTCAGTTTGGGCCTATGGCCTCTTTTCTTGTTGCTGGACACCACTAAAAAGAGTTTGGCTGCATCTTCTTTGCAATCTCTCTTCATTTGTATACATTGATGAGATTGCTCTTGAGCTTTCTCTTCTCTGAGATGAGCAGTTCCAGCTGTCTTCAGCCTTTCCCCAAAGGAAAGATGCTCCAGTCCCTCATTCATCTTCATGGCCCTGTTTTGGATTCTTTCCAGTATCAATAGCATAGACTGTTTTTCTGAACTTGTTTTTTAGTATCTCCTTGCATTTGCTTATTGAATTTCTGCAGGTTACACTAGAGTTTTCTCAACTTTATGTGGATTCGGTGGATTGCTCTGCAATATTGCTGGAAGTAACAAGGCTCCCGTGGGCATCCATCCATTCTCTTTGCAAAATGCATGGCACTTTTTATTATTTTATCTGTTCATTTCACTCTGCACTGCCCTAGGCTCTGAAAATATAACTAAGCCCTGCTCTGTCAAGCAACAAGAACATTCACACTGGGCAGCTAAAAATCTGAAAAAACATGTTCCTACACCATAATTTTATCTAGAGAATGAAGAACTATTTTCAGCTCTGTATTGAATTGGTCAACAAACCAGTCTCTGGTGCTTAAAATGGGTCAAACAGCCTCTATAACAGTATCACAAGGCTAAAATAAAGGCAAATTTTTCCTGAAATCTTTTGTAGCCATCACCAGTTGCAATCTGTTTTACATAATCAAAGGGATGAATTTTTATTCAGAAAGCATTTTAGATCCCTCCAAAACCCAGTCACAAAAATTGACAAAATATACAAAGAAATAATTTTTAAAAAGTTGCTCTTGCTATAAAGAATTAGGTACTTGCCTTTGATCCAATGCAGTGATGATAAAAAAACACACTGAAATGGTCTGAAGTCTGCAACAAGTAGGAGGAAACATCAAGTGACTGTTGGCTGTCTGTGGGAGATGTGATAACATGAGGTGATAAAACCTCTGACTCAGTGAGCTCTGCAGAACATACATAAACCGCAAAAAAGTGGATTATGGGAACAGAAAGTGGTGAAAAATAAAATCAAAAGGAAGACATGATTTAACAAAACTGAAGAATACCAGAATAGCAAAAGAAACACCATGAGAAATCAGACACCCCTATGCCATCCCTCAAAATCTGATCAAACCTCATTCAACCACTGCTTTGCTTCTCTGCAGCAGATGTAGCATCAATTTGAAGTGTACATATTCTGTAGCTCTTGACAATAAAATCACATGTTCATTTATAGTGTGAAGCACCAGGGTAAGGTAGAATTGCTATTCACACTCTTTGTAGGGGCTCTCTTGTCTATGTCTGTAACAACCAATTATTACAGACTACCCACTACAAGCTAAACTAGAGTTCCACAATTTCTTTTGTACAAAAATACAATGCCCATTTCAAACGTTTTTAATTTTATGATTGTGATGGTCTATATGAATTTTTTCCATCTGTAAATTAATCATGTAGGACATGTGATGCATCCAGTAGAAGGGGAAGGAGAAAAAGGTAGAGCATTAAAGGTAACCAATATTATTGCAGCAAGGTTTATTTTAAGGAGTGAAAGCTGTTTACTCCTCTCCCCATTTAACTTTTCCAGCTGGTGTCTCCATTTACATTCAAAGAGCACAAAAACACAAAAGCATGAAAATTTGCACAAATTATTACAATCAACTCCTCTGAATACACAATTTTTGTATTCTCACGATACTTGATGTTTAAACAGCTGCTGGTTTTGCAGACAGTCTCAGTTGCTGTCATGTATCTTGCATGGAATTACATAGACATGCAAGAATGTTTTGTGAAAGTATAAAAAGATAAAATCAATTTAATGTTTAAATTATGAGTTTCTGAAGGATCAGGACTCACAAGGACAGAAATACTTCCTTAAAAATGGTGACTGTCAAAACAATACATAAATCAAGAAAATTTATAGCCTGGACAGACCAGAATATAAAGCAGGAACATACATAAAACCTGGAATACTTCTGTCCTCCTAAGCATTCCACTTATTTCATAACTAAGTCTTCAAAGTAGAAAAAATGAATACACATGATTCTATATTAAGCATTTTCAAGAAAGGAACACAAACATTTGCAGTCAGTTACTACCTCACATCCTCTTGCATAGCAAAGATGCATGCACATATGCCATATTTTATCACACTTTTTCTTCCTTGAGCTGATATAGATTCCTTAGAAAACCTGGCAACATCCTAGAAAAAACTTGCCTCTAATTTCAAAAGTGCTTACAGGTAAGTCAAATTCCTGTGAATGCATCTATTTGACTCTCAGTGATTTTGAAGACATTTTTACATTATCTTCATTCTTCAGAATGCACAGAAGAGGAAATGGTAATTAATTTTTCTTTCCCAAGGTCCAGCTGGTGAAAGTAAAGCTGCATGATCTATGAGAAAAGGAGTGACTTAAGATTTCCTAGTATAATTTTTACTTCAAAATTTCCATGAATAATACAGTTTAATCATGAAGAATTAAGTGTATTCTGCTGTAGTGATTACGTTTCAGCAGAAGTTACAGCCTCTATCCTGTCTACACAGTCTAGTTTATATTTCTCAATTTCTGAGATTCCTAGTTTTCCAAGTTTCAGAAGGCAAAAAACCACAATTAAATTTCAACCAACTCCAGCACAAAAAAATGCCCTTCGATCAGGAGAGGCTTATCTAAGAAAATCATGCCCCATTTATTTAGAATCAAGACACAGTGGTTGAGAATTTGCAGTTGCAGAATCCCCTCTATAATAGCTTCCAATGTATCTTCATTACTGAAAGCCATGAAAGACAGAAAAATTAGGTAGCAATAAGCGTTATATAGTTTCTAAAAAAGACATAATGTGTTACAAAAATAAGAAATCAGAAGCAGCCCTTTAAATACAGGTCTTATGTCCTACAATACAGAAGCAGCAGTGTGAACGAAGGTTTTAATACATATATGGTAATTAAACATGAGAATACGGAGGTGTTGTCTATATTGACATGAGACAGAAACAATCAACAGTACTGAGGATACATATAGTTTGTTTTTTCCTATCTGGATATTTCAATCTGTCATTTTTTCTGAGGGACAGAACTCTCACAGTAAAATTGTTAAAGAAATTTGTGAGCATTCTTTTCCTCAGCAGATTACATCAAAAAACAAAATTTGGCATTAATAAAATGTATTTCAGAAATAATCGATGTGTATATCCAACAAATACTTGTCAATTCTTGCATTTTAATATAATTATCTCTTTAAACAGACATGAAAAACAGAATGTAGGCATCACAAGTAAGGAAATACTATTCCTAGGGATGTTTCATGNTGAAATTCAGTCATTTTGAGCCTTGCTGTTGAAACATGGAAAAAATATTTTACTTCAGATGACTCACTGAGTCATTTGACAATGGTGCTTGTTACTGTCACTTCTGGACACATGGCATTTGTAATCAGCTCACCATGTGGGGCTTAAAATAAGTAGCTATTATTTATCTCAGATGTATTCCTGATATCTTTCCCTTTTAAACTTTTCTCCTGAATATCTGTATAGAATATATTCACTACAGTTAGAATTTCGTATCCTAAGTGTAAGATAAGATTTAAAAAAACCGAAAAACGACAACTTATGTTGCTGGATATCCAATGATTTTCAGTCATCCATATAGTCATTATCTCTTTCAAGTGACAAGATCATTCAAAAAAAAAGCACTCTGTAGCTAAAATTTTCACAGATCTGTAAATGCCCTTTAATTTGGAACAGAAATCCTGGCTTTCTTCCATTTTATTTCGTCTCTGCTTTTTTTATTCCTCCTGGTGAAGTTACTGGGAAACAACAAATTTCACTGAACCTGCTGGACATTTTGTGGGAAACACAAACTGTTTTCTGGATTCATGGAAAATAGTTTTTTCCAGCGTATGGGAAGCACAAAGATCTAGTGTAAAGCCAGTACTGGGTACTGTGTTAAACCTAGAGTGTTACAAGTGAAAGACAAGGCATCTCTTTCTTTGTTTATTGCTTTTATCCTGAGTGCATAAACTCACGCACAGCTCAGAGATTAAGAAACCAATAGCAAATAATTCCATCATCAGGTCTTCTGCACAGTATCTACTGAAATAGACACAGCTGAGTCTGAACATTTCATGCAGGAAAGAATCACTTAGCAATCCATTACTTCACTCTGCCACTGAGCTACCTGCAGTCCTGATTTTATCTCACTGAAGAATAACAGCGTAACTCTCATAGTTTAATGAAAAGTGCAGCACAGCCTGGTCATAAAACAAAAGCCAGATTGCAAACAAATTATAAAGAGAAAGTAAGTCATGTAAGTATTTCATAAAATCATGCAACATGATTTTCAATTAGATTTTATTCCTGAATATGTTCTCAACAGATATAAAGTTAGTTTCTCAGCTCTAGTTCTTTAAGATTTTCTAAATTCTTAGAATATATTGAGGAGTAAAAAAGAAGGCACAGCATTCTATTAGTAAATTGTTTTTTTTTTCCTCAGGCTGTGTTCTTGCAAAATAGAATCTATTTCACACTACTCTGTATTAAAAAGTAATTTGGTAGCATTGAGCTGGCATATCTCTTCACAATTGTGCTCTACTAACAAAAGTTTCCATCTTTCTAATGATTTAAACACCTTGTAATTGGCCTAAATCTGCACAATCAATGCTTTTCCTCTGAGGTTAATGTAGTATATCCATTTAGTTCTTCAATTATAAACTGAAGGATAAGGAATCTCAATATACCTGTCAGCAATTCAAAATAGCCTGCAGGTATATACAGATGTATGGAGCTCTTAAAAGAAATCAAGATATTTCTGCTTAAATTTATTGACATTTTGTGAGTGTACACAAAGATTATATGTTTTAATTTTTCTAATATTTTCACTATATTAGATTTTCAATTTTCCAGCTGCTTATTAGAGGTTCTCATGAGCTCTCCTTGGTTCCCTTTTCAAAAATTTTTTGTTTTCCCTTTGGTCTGATTCAACTCTAATTTCATTTTTCGTAGCAGAAAAAGACTAAATCAAACCAAAACGAAATCAAATAAATGAAAATAAACAAGTAAACAAACCACAAAAACTCCCCAACACATGAAGCCAATTGTTTTTACAGCAGAACTGATTAGCAATTACACATGACACTAATTGAAAGAGCCTTAAAGTAAACATCAAAAGCTTCTGGTGCTAAGAATAAAAAAAAGGTTACTCTCTTTGTTACATACAACCAAAAAAGAGTTTTGTGGTAATTTGCCTGCAACCCTGTCGTGTGCAAATTGTTAAGGTTATTTGCTGTGTGCTCTTCCCATTGGAAGGTCATCCTTCAACCTTACCAACTTAATCTAATTTCTTCCTTAATTTAAGCATATTCAGGTCCATTTCATGAAATGTCCATATCTGAAGCTCCTTCTTTTACTGAGCAAACTTTCCTCTCTTTCATGCATTTATCTCTGTAGGTAAGGGTCCAAAATCCCTCACACTTATTTTGTGCTACGTTAAACAAGCTGCTAGTTTTCTGGAAAAACTTGCTCACTTGCTCTAACTTTCTCTAACTGACTTACTCTCATGTTTCAGGAAAGCACATGAAAATATAAAGAAATATGTAGAAAATATAATATCAACTATGTTAGAAGTTATTGTCTGTATAACCTATCCATCATTGGTTCTTCTGTAGCTAAATCTGTGCATGGCCCACAGAGAAAGCAGCTGTCATGACCCCTATAATTGAATCATAGTTTCAACTAAGTTAAATTATTCTTCATAACTTGTGCTGACTTGCGCTGACTTGCGCTATTANAAAGATACATATAAGCAACTTGTCATTCTGTGTATATTCTATGTGCTTCTGCATGTGCCTCCTCAAATTGTCTGAAACTCTGGCAGTTCATAAGGGCAGCATACAGACACCCAAACCCGTTCTGCAGGAGACTTCACAGGAGTATTTCATCAGCAAGTGCTAAATGGCAAAGGACAGGCTAAAGAGTCTTTCACTGCTCTTTTATCAGGGCTTAGAAACAACGTGAAAGCCAGTTGTTTTTTTTTTCATTCAGCAAGAGGCCTACAATGCTTAGTTTGCACACCTGTAAGTTAGCCAAAATAGCAGCCAATACAAAATTAGTAAATTCTCTCAGCGTTCAACGTTGTGAATAAATGAGAGCAAAATAACTCAAAGGTGTGTGACATGGTATTCCTCATGCTCCTTTCTCAAACAAGAACATAACTGCAACCTTTGTATTTAACTCTCAACACCTGACAGTGCTCTGGGATGCACCAATAAAAATACAGAAAATAGTAATAATTGAAGGCTGGTGCCATGGGTACTCTGAACTAACACAGTTGTCACAACAATTTCTTTCACCAGCAGTGCACAAGAAAAACCATGTCATCAGAATCATATCTGTCCACCCTTTATGTTTTCTACAGGCATGAAGATCCAGATATCCCCTTAGAGGTAGGGCTCTTTCAGCATGAGAGTAAAAGCCTGGGTTCCTCACCTCCTGGTCCCTGGGCCATTTCAGGGAAAAGTTTTCAGCATAGTCAAAGGGGGAATAAGATACTACTTTTGTGACTTATAACCAAATTTGCAACAGTTACTCTTTCATATCCTCTTTCCTTTATCAAATCTTCATGTTATGTATTGAAATAATACCTAAAAATGTAACAAAGTAATTAAACATCTTGTTTGCAATCTGATAAAGTACATAGACTTCTCTCACCTATTCGAAAATATGAAATTAAATTAATCCACTCTCCTTTCAGTATGAGTTGCAACTTTTTACCAGAAAATTGTGTATGTGGAATATAACAAAACCAGTAAAATGACTCAATTCTCTTCTATGTCTGCCTACTNTTTTCTGAAATACTTTGTGCAGTCTGGTTCTGAACATTTGAATGAGCAGAATATTCTTGGCATTAAATATTTCAGTAGTTTATCCTTGTATTTCAAATAACCGACAGGTTTGTAAACTGGACTTGTTAAAAGGATACCAAAGCGTGACTATGGACTATTGTTCAGAATTGAAAAGAGAAGTGCTTTCAAATGTACAGCTACTGTTCTTCTTCTTTATTTTTTAATTAGAAAGGAAGTGAATGTAGATTTTGTAAATTAGCATTTTATTTTTCTTCTCATGCCTTCTCCACTCAGAACTCCCTCCCTCACCAAAACAACCTGCCTACAACAAACCCACTTTTCCTCTCAAAGAAGAAAAAGTGTTTATTCTTACATGCTTATCAGTGTTTAAACCCATTTTTGATGGGTTTTTTTTGCATTTTATGTCCACATACAAAATTCTAGTATACTGACATATTGATATTATTCCCACATGAATAGCGAGGTACTTTGTGAATGACTGTGGAGTTAAATCACCTCGTTAGAAATCTGTAGTGACATAAGCCACGTGTATTCAGAATGCTTATAGTAACTGAAAAATATATTGGGCATCTGAAGCTTTTTTAAGTTCAGAAATATAGAATTACTTTTTATAGAACTGTGAAAATGAAGAATACTTTCTTTGCACTAGGTGCAGAGGAAGACTTAATTACCCAGAACAGAGACTGCCAGGTATTTCAGANTTAACATGTAAGTAGACGTAAACATGTAAGTAGAATGTAAAACACTTGAAAAAGAAATTCAACTTGGGTTAAAATCTAAAATAAATAAAGGAATACCTTAGAAAAATAATGAGAAGAGAGGAAGTGTTGAAAACTATATTCTCAAAATTGTCCAGAGAAAGAAAAAGACAGCATAACCATGAAGCCAAAGACCTGTCATTCTATCGAAATAAGAGCTTATACTTTACTCACAGAATGCAGTAATGACTACTTCATAAAAGGGTGGCATCAATGCAAGAATGAGAGCAGCCGTTTG
>VWZV01000737.1:208-11522 GCA_013397155.1 Irena cyanogastra
TTATTATCTTGCTTTTGTCTCTGCCCACGATTTTTTCTTGCTTTTGCACTTTTGACTCAGTCTCCCATCCTGATGAATGGGAGTAGATGAGTGTGTTTAGGAGCTTTCCCACTGACTGGAGTTGGTCCACCACTGTATGAAAAACAATTAACCCTCTTCTGGGAAGCTCCAAAAAAGGCTAAAGTCTGTGCAGTAACATCAGCACAGTCTTCGTCATATCTCTTTAGACTTTTACAGACAAGGCAATGATAAGAGGGGTTTTTTTCAGATGTCAAAACAATCTTTATTTTCACATCGAAAGAATATGGCCACCCAAGCCATCATTTTTACTCACCACTGCCTGCAGAAAAGAGAGACTCACAGAAAAGATGTAATTAATAAGCCCTGGGAAAGCCAAATAGATTTTGCTAGATCAGCCACATCAACATGAAAGCAACTACCAGCAGATCTATTCTCACCCTGAGCAAAAAAAGTTCTGACATAGTATACATATTAGATGGAAGTTAAAGGTAAATGCTAACTTGAAATTAAGTGGCTAGACAATAGATTTAACACCCTTTCAGAGATCCTTACACGATCTGGTATAAATGAGAGAAAAACTCCAGAAAACCTAAAATTGGAGTATCAAGTATAAACTAGGTAGCTTTAAAATGCTTCTAAAATGGCTTGAGACACTTTCTTTTTGACACCCAAACTCCTTCCTGAGTACTGCTCTTTGCATTTAAATTCCAGGGTACCCATTTCACCAAAAATATCAAAGTAATAAAGGCTTTCTTCCTGGATTCTACATGGCTTTTTCCATGTAACATTGCAAGAGAGAAGTGTGAGCTGGGACCACGTTAGTCTCATTACATTCAGCGAACAACGTATTTCACCTTAGAGGACAAGGGGAAAGTAAAAAGCAGAGTGTCATTCTTGAGGTTACACTCCACATGTATCTCCTCCAGTGAGACCATGCCCTACCTCTTCCACCAGAGCTTCCAGAAGAACTGCGAGTCAATGCACAGCTTGAAAACATACAGATGATCAAAACTAACATTTCCACAGTCTCAGAAAATTCCTGCTGCATACTTAACTACATAAACACTTTATTATGTATTAACGAGTGATAAAATACTTTACCTACTTTTGACAGGTTCTGTTTTAAAGAAAAATTGTGAAGATAAATACCTTATTTAAGTATTACTTACCATATCAACTAGAGAGCATTGTAGTTATATACATTGATACAGGACCAGGAAAAATAGGTTTTCATTGTAATTTGCCTAAATGTGTAGTCACTGCCTCAAGAAAACCTTAAAAAGAACACATAAAGTATTCATATTTTTACTTAAAATAACATTAAAAATGAATGCATTCTTATTACATTGGTTCATTAATATTTTCAATTTATTCATACTGCATTCTCAGTCTTATTTTTAGCTCATCTTTTATTATTTAATAATAATACCAAGCCTGAAGTTTCTTTTTTACCAATCTAAAACTTAATGCAGTTGATGAGCAGATGGGTTTGAAAATACCTTTAATCAAACATGCCTCTCATGTTCTCCAGGCAGAGTGATACATTAAAATCTATAAATTCTTAACATACTGCAATTTAATGTGTAACTGGGTTTCAATATACCTCAACAAAGTTTAACAAATTTTGCTTTTTGTCAAACCTTCCTCATCATACTATAGATATACAGTTTGTTTAAATCTGCTGGTGGATGATGTGGCTTATTCCCTGGAGTCATGACATTTTATGCTGGTTAGGTAAAACAATCTAAAAGTAAAGAATATCCGTAAGAAGCTCTGGCATTTAGCTGACCTGAAATGTATGAAATAAGCAAACAGGAAAACTATGAGATTTGAGCCCGGTCCTAGGTTTCTTTAAAAAAGGAAAATGTCCCATATTCCCCAGCAGAGGAGCAGGAATGAAATCTTACTTGGCCAAGTCACGTAGAGATTTCTTCAATTTTCTTCCTTAGATTTTAGTCTTAGAAATGTTTTCTCAAATTCTTTTGCAAACTAAGAGCTCAATACAGAGGAAGAGTTATTGTCAGTTCACTTGTAGAATGTTAGAGTACGCCTGACTTAAGCCAAAATTCATTAACTTTTTGTTGACAATACTAAATTTAAAATATCTTAAAGAAAAAGAAAAGGAAAATATAAACGAAAATATTTACAGATTATTTGTCCACATTTATATCAAACATGGGGCTTCTGATGTACTTTAGAAAGGAAAATTACTTCATTCAAAACCAATATTAATAATTCTACTTCATGTAATTGATTAAACTTGTACTAACTTGTGCTGAAACCTTTCCTCTGCCATCAAACTTCTATCCAAGGTTATCTAAAAAAAGATGAATTTCTATAGAGGTTCACCAACTTATTCTCTGATTTNTATACATAATTCTCATAACTGTCTGTATCAATTTCCTGTGTGTGTTATCCTATATTTTAAATATATTTTAAAGAAACATTGATATCAAATATATCCACTATTCCATATCTTTTAAAATGCATTACTGCTACTACTACTACTACTCCTGTTATGGTATCCAGGAATAATTAAATTTTCACTACACAATAGCTCTTCTCCAAGAGTAAAATCATATCCCCCTTTTGCTAGATATATGCTAGCTCTTATTAGTTGTTATGTCATGCCAGCATTTCTTCCTCATTTAATTTCCTTTTTTTTTTTTGCCTGTAGCACTGATTTTCATAGGTATGGTCTGGATTTTTTAGTTTCATTTGATTTATTCTCATTGATTAATTTCCAGCTGTTTCCATATTTCATGTGTTATTGTTGTCTTTGATAGCTGCCTTCAGAGCTCACATTTTTTACACTTTTTCTTATTGATGTGTCTCTCCTAAATATGGGTATGGGCTTTTTTTTATCTTCCTTTTTTGCAAAAATTCATACTATTTAATCTTAGATTAACAGAACAGTCAAAAATAGAAGTATACTTAAAATTACCTTTAGAACTCAGTTTAAACATTAAAAAGTATAAGAATTTTATTTAGTTTCTCCCAAATCTCAATAACAATTTTAATTTTTTGAGAATATCCAGCTCGGTTTATCTGTGAATGTTTTTATTTAATAGCTTCAAAATATCGTAAAGAGGGCCTTTAATGTAAATTCTATAGTTCTGGGGTTTACATTATTTCCTCTTAAATTCCTGCTGTATAAGTGCAAAGAATGCAGAAGCTAATGTTACAATGCAACGGTATTTTTTCTAGGAAAGATCATTTGAAATTTGAATTAAAGTAGTATATTTTGTATGAGCACATTAATGTATGAAAATCAAAATTAATCCATTGCTAACAAAGAAATGTTCCTGATATTCTGTAAGAATTTAGCCCTAAATTTGTATCCTTCCTCAGCTCCTCTGTTTTAGAAACTGGCTGCAATTTTCAACAATTGTTATGTCCAAAGATGCTCTATTTCCATAAAAAAACAAAACAAAAGAAAACACCAAGGCATCAACAACAAAAACTGTCATTGGCTTTAAGATATTGCTGCTTATATGTCCTCTGAAGCAGTCAGGTTCCACTGCTTGAAATCCTAATACCTCTTGGAATTATAAAATGTCATATATGTTACTTTTCTATGTGTTTAACTTTTGAAGTGTGCAAAAAGAATACTATATTTTGTAAATCCAGTCTAATGATGAACGTTTCTGTGAGGGGAAATGAAGGACAAAGTGGCCTGAAAAATTGAAAGCAAAGAGAAAAGTTATGAAACTATGAACAAAACAGAAGAGCTGTAATAGTGGCTTCACAGTCTGAACAAAATTCAAGCATCAAAACCCCACCTATAATTATATACATAGAGAGAAAAAAAAATGATAAAAACATTACCACTTTCAGAAAATCTCTACAAGCAGGTTGACTCTTTTAACATTTCAATTTTTCTTCAACTGCCTGCTTATTTTAAATAAAGTTGCAATAGCCTAATAAGCCCCCACACACCAACTAAACCAAATACTTAGGTTGGCTTTTCACAAAATCTCCAAACAGGAACAATTTCTTGCTGCCATTGGAAGATACATTTCTACATCTTCTTTGCATAGATTGCACCATCTATGGTGATAACCTGATCCCATTTTCAGTTTCTTTAGGCCATAAAGCAACTTTGATACTAATTGCTTGATTTTGGAATTCTTTACATGAGCCATTTTTTACTGCAGGGTCAGATAAGCAAAACCATCTGATTGGGAAAGCAAATAGAACAAGAGAGAAAAGGGGGTTTGAGGTAAGTTTCAAGCCATTGTGTCAGCTTAGGCATCTCAAAGATTCTTGTTTTTCCACTATTTCACTGCTCCATGAAAGTAGCAACAGTTTTAAACCAAGTGAGGATGCAAAGGTGAGTGTTTTCAACCACTGGGTTACAACGAGCAATGCTTTTCAATCTGCAGCCTCTCTAGTTACCAGGTCACTGTGTCAAACATAAAGTGGCACTGCCTTTAACCCTGCTGTCACCGGCACTGGATCTTTGGGAAAAGGCCATCAGGGAGATTGTACCTTCTACTTGAACAGTGATAATCATGCTGGTTTGAGCACTTAACTGAATTCTTGTGACTGGTAGTCATTAAGAGGACCCTGTAAGAAACCCTGCTGAAAGTATATTGGTAGAAAAATAAAACTGTAAGAGGCCTATAGAAAGTGAAGGCAAAAGGTAAATTTTATGTAGGTTAAATCAAAGATTTTGATTGTGTCTCACCATTCTGAAATTGCAAAGTGGGTGAAAAGTCCCTCCAAAATACAGAAGTGGGAGAATGTTAAGGCAATTTCAGCAATATTCTGGAACTGCTAGATCCTGGAGTACAGGCTGAATCAAGTAATCAATGAGAGTTTGGAATGAATATTCATCGTTGCAGAAAATCTGAAAGACCCGAGAGCCATCAGATTCTGGAAATACGATCAGTTGAACAAGACTTGTGGAACTGTGATTATACAGGGTTCTTTTTATGGCAACACAATTTAAGTGTCCTTTGCATCAGATTTTCAATCTCACCAATATATGGCTTTTTTTCCTGCATCACCACAGCTATTCAAGAAACTGTTGAGTAAACAGAATCAAAAAATCCATTATCCTGAAAAACGATATCCCTCAATTTCTGGTTCTGAGTCACTTTTCAACTGTTTTTTTTTTTTTGTGCCAGTACAAAAAAAAAGTATTATATGATACAGTGAAAAGATGATTTTTTAAATGCATTACCCTCAATCTCATCTCAAGAAGACTTCACTGAACCGCAGTCTTGGTTTGGTTCTTCCAGCATTATCCAAGTCTTGACAAGTACACTAGCACTAACACATCTATTTTTTTTTTCTTTAGAATTGGTTTGCATTTTTAGGGGATTTTCTCATCAATAGTGAAATACTTCATTATCTTTAGCTATTTAAACTTCACATATGTATATTCTATAAGGAGAAACTATCTGTCATCGAAATAAATATTTAAGGTGCTTGTGAATTCTTAAACTGTTTATCTTAGAACTTTCTCAGCCTCAAATACATTAGTTCTCAGTTGCATAGAAGTTTTATCTGCTAATTTTCCATCAACTAATGACCATTCATTATGTTTTATTATTTTGTGTATTTAAGTATCAGAATTCATGTCACACAAAAGTAAACTAACCTGAGAAGTTATGTATCTCTGTTAAGACATCTGAAGTTCTTAACTTACTCAGATTGAGTCTTTTGCCTAGTTTATGTAATACAGGGATGTTTCAGCTAGCAAATATCTCTTAGATGGAATACTTGGTTCACTCTTAGAGTAGCTCTTAAATCTATCCCAACTGTAATGGTATGCACACAAGATAATTACTTTTTTATCATAAGAAAATGGAGATATTCTGTGGCTTCAGTATTTGGTGAGACAATACTTTTACTTTTGTCAAGTTAAAATCTTGTCTCAGTTTAGCTTCTAATACCTAAAATGAATAGCTGACAAGGCTCAAAGCATGTGAAGTGAAACTCAAGGTACAGGGTTCCAGCCTCAAAGCATTTTTAAAATTGAAATAATGTTTTGAGTTTAGGAGCTTTTTTATTATACTTAGAAGCTTATAATTGAACCTTTACCTAAATAAAACCTGAGAGGAGAACAAATGCTTTTTCAATTCCATTTAAATAACAGGGAAGAGAGGATCAGAGGTCAGTTGAAAAAGTTAATATCGGAAATTTCTCAGAAATAAGGGGATGAGTGTAAGTCTGCTCATTTTCACTCTTGTGCCCTGGACCACTTATAATTTCTTAACTTTAAATTACATTCAAAGGTTAGCTTATGTCACAAGTGAGCTCAGGAGTCTCCAGTCCAACCTCCCACCCACAGCATGGTCACTTCTCAGGTCAGACCTCCAGTTGCTGAGGACTTTGTCCAGCTGGGTCTTGAAGACCTTCAAGGATGGAGATGACACAGTGTCTCTGGGCAGACTGCTACACTATTCACAGAGATAAAGTTTTCCTTTGATCCAGCCTGAACACCTTTTTTCTCAATTTATGCGCATTGTCTCTCCAGCTCACCTAGGTCCCTCTGAATAGCAGCCCTGCCTTTAAGTGTACTGACATGCCCTGTGAGACTCTCAATAATTATCTGTATTATAGGTTTATATCATCTCAGGCAGAAGTTGAATTTAGGTTTTCTGCATGCATATATTTCAGATGTTTCACACAATACGAGTAAAAATCTTTCTCTAACCTGTAGAATATTCAAAGCTCTACTAGTATCATCACCACCGTTCACTTGAAAGATACTTCCCTTCCAAATGTCTTACAATTTAGTTCATTTTTTCTTCATATTTATATTCCTTCAACAGGCTGAAAATTAGGAATTTGGAAGACCTATGCAGCAGCCCACTATTAAAAGAACTTTTTGCCTGTCTGAACTAACCGACTCTCTTCCACATCTTTTGGACCAGTTTTTAAGATTTGCAAAACTCTAATTAGGATGTGACTTCAGATTTCACCTCAATTATTGTTTGTCAACATTTCTTTTTGCCAGGTATATTTGCAAAAATTATAAAGCCTTAGTTCAACAAAAATCTTTTGTTCTCCCCCCAAACAAGGAAGGGTCATGGTTGCAATTTTTCATTCATGCTTTAAACTCAAAGGTTAAAATACAATGTTTAAATGGTGACAAAAAAGTCTCAATGAAGAAATTGAGGTCTTTGACCTCAATCTCTGCTACTTGGAGTGGGAGGTGGAAGAATCACTGTGTTTGCTAGCTGAATTACAGTAACCTGCACCTGACAATTTAACCTATTAGGTTTGGAGCTTTTTTCAGACCAGATCAAAAGCATCAAAGTCTGTGTAAATAACACATTGCAGAAAATTTTGTTTCACTTAAAACTAAAACCAGAAAAACCCCAACTATTTAATTACAAAATGAAGTACACAGACTGTGCAAAATCACACATTATGTACATTTTTAATAATTTATTCTCCTACCTCCTCACACTGAATTTCCGTCTTAGATTTGCATTCAATTTGTATGTCATGGAAGATCAGGCAGAGTGGATTTTGTTATCAGAGGAGTAGACAAGTTTTGGACAAAATGAAAGGAAGAAGTGATCACAAGAGTGAAGTACAAGTAAAAACATTGACTTGAGAATCACTTACAATCCTATTAAAACTGTGGACAAAGTCTGACTTTTTTAATGCTATTGTTCAATGTTTGTTGTCTGAAGTGTGGATAATGAATACGCTGAAGTAAATAACCTTAAGACAGGTTCTCTTTACTAACATTCTAAATTACTATACCCGGTTTTGCAGTCCAACTTGATACACTGTAAATCAGAAAAAGAGGAGGAAGGACAGGTATTTATTAATAGCCAGGTTTTCTTCCAGATATACTTAAATACATACGCTAGTGATGTAATTTTTTTTCAGAAAAAAAATGTTGAGTTCAAGAAGATTATTTCAGCAAATATCTTAAAAGTTTTCTGAATCCTAAGTTTAGATATACTTCCTTTACAAGCCTTCATGACACCTCTATATTAAAATTTGTATATTGAGTTAGACAAATGGTAATTCCCATAGCAAATTGCTAGTTGAAATTGTCTTGTGCATCAACAAAAATTAAAGGCAAATCTGTAGAAAAGAGTTACCTAACTTACCCTATTTTCAGCAGCTTTTCTTGGCAAAATTAAACACATACTGTGATACAATAAGAAGTCATATTTTATCACTATTAAGTCCTGCCTCAAGGCTTTCTACAGCTCGCGGTAAGAGTTTGTACATAAAAGGAAGGGATGTCTTTTTTTTCTAGCATCTCTTCAAAAAATAACTTTCCTTTCAAAAGTCTCTTTGTGGAGAATTCAAGAAGCTCCTTTTTTGCTTCCAACAGTTCATTCATGCTCCCTGCACAGCCCAGAGGTCTGTAGTGGGAGCACAATAGATTATGGAACAAGAAAGAATAGCTGGAACTTGCTGGAGGATGGCACCTTAACAAAGTTCTGTTACTGATGTAACTGGAAAATCAGTACCACAGGTGAGAAGTTGGGTTTTTTGTGTTGTGCAACTATGCTTGTAATTTTTTTTTTCATTCTGTCTTCAAATTAAAACTTGTTTGAATTATCACTACACGAGAAATAATATCCCTTACTCTTCTGTCTTAAAGAATGCTCTCACTGTTCTACTTATCTCCTTTGCTTATACAAAAGAGTTATTTTGCACTTTTGGTGTCTTTCTTCTGTCTTGCAAATAGATATCTTGGACTCATCATCTTAATAAAATAATAAAACCAAAGCATAACGTTTTAAAAAATATTTTCTAGCTTCAAGCATAATTAGGAAGCAATGCATGAACACCTGCTTCCTTTGCTTTAAAATTCTCTGACAATGCAATCACATATTCATCAGTGTTATACATGGGACTTTCAAAAGGTGTATCAGCGTTTTATTTAAGAAATGAAAACAGAGAGGGGTCAAAGTTCAAATATACCTAGACAAATAATAATGTGATCAGCATTTGTTTCAATTTATACTTTTTCAAGGAAGAAAGAAGCAGAAAGGGCAGCATAAAAAGGAGTAGAATAGAGTTGAAGAAGACCAAAACAGGCAAAGTAGGCAAACTTTTTACCCAATGTACAGGTTCTGAGACAGAATGGAAACAGAGAAAATTAGCTGGAATAGCATGAAAGCACAAGTTATTCAATATATGGGAAAAACATGAGAAGGAGAAGAAAATGGGGAAGGCAGAAAGAAAGGGAAAAAGGAGAAACTCAAAATAAGTCTAGAATAGTGAAAGAGGTATGTAAAAGGACTATCAAAAAACAGTCAAAAAACAGATCCTTTACTTCTAAACTTTACTCTATATGGGATTGCAACATTTTTTCAGCCAAAATTCCTTATAATTATAAAATCCCTTTTTTTTTTTTTCCAATGCCTTTATTATTCCATCTCACAGGAGTCACTTAGGAGCAGTGATGTGCCTTATCTAATTATTTTAATCACTGAGGATAGCAAAATGTCTTAGAGGTATGACAATATGCCTTTTCCTCGACTAAAAGTGAAAAAGAAAATAATCTATCCTGTATTGCAACAATATTGCTCCCCACAGTCATTCAAGATATGGAATTCAAATTAATAAGTCCACATGCAAGGGCTTCGTGGTGTGATTTTGCTGTTCAATTACAGTAAAGAAATAAGAGTACACAATGTGAAGGTCAGCCTCCTAGTACATCTAGGAGAAATGGATTTATTGGAAATATTTTTTAATGTTAGTCAAGTCTGTCTTTGAAGAGAAAGAATTTGTTCAGATTTCCAAATTAGAAGAAAACTAATTAAAAAATAGAATTTGAATCCAAGAGGCAAATCTGAGATTTAAAGGGTAGTACTGTACTATTGAACTGAGCGATCTTTAGTTTGATATCTCAGTATTAAGTATTGAGAACTTTTGCTTGTAACAAGTGGCCAATGGTTTCTAATTAACAAATACCTTTTTATATTTTAGCAGTTTCTACCAGTCACCAATGCAGACTTTGTTTCATGGCTTCTTTTTTTTCTGTTTTTATGTGATAAATGATAATTTATGTATGAACGTAGGAGGAATAAAATATCTAGACTAAAACATTGAGACAATGAATCACACATATTAACAAAAGAATTGATTAACCCAGTCAAGAGTCCTCTGTAGACATATTTTATTTCACCAGGTGCAATATACTGTCTAAGAAGTGGTGAAGATTGACAGCTCTATAGAGAGTAGCCGGAGCATTGCCTGTTTTACATAGCAAATTCCCTCTAAGGTTGGCAGGGGGAATTATTTGATCCCTCTAAGTCAGTTCATCAGAATGCTTTGCATGCATTCCAGACTGCATAAAGTGTCACACTGACATGTAGTTTGCTCTTCCCATGTTTCCTCTTTGACAAAAGAAGCTCAAAAAAAGAGGCTTCTTTTGGCACCATAAGATTTCCCCAATGTGAAAAGATCTATGGATCTATGGATCTATGGATTACATTCATGAACTGATTGAAGATGCTCAGTTAACAATGAAAATCCAACAATAAGAAGCAACCAAAGAGAACTTAAATAAATATCAATGGGTTGTTAAATTAATAGAGATTTTTAAACTATGTGGGCAAGAAATGAATCTGGAGATTAAAATAAGGACGTCACAGACTTGAAAGGAAGTTTCATTCAGAGAGGGAAGAAATAACAGTGAAGTTGGCAGAACATTTCAAAGACCAGGCAATAAGCAAAAAATTTGACAGTCCCAGGAACATAGTGAACTACCACTAGATCATGAAAGATTCAATTTTAAGGGAGATTGAGAAATGCTGGGATTCAAAGTTTTATGTATCTTTACTTAAAATAAGATAAAAATATTATATGAAAAATCTCTGAATTAATAATTGTTCCAGAAAGGAGCAATGAAATCATTGTCAGAGAAGAAAAACCTTAAAAAGATGCAGAAAAATAAGAAAAGCTGACTAGCAAAGCTGACATATTTAGAAGCCTTCTTCACCAAGGGAAAAATAAATGTAAGACTGAATAAGCAAAAACTACCAAAGAAAGTAAAAAGTGTTTGAGACATGAACACAAAAAAAAGAGAAAAGAACACATAGGACCACAATGAAAGTAAAGGAAAATAAAGGATTAAAAATATTTGGATTAGAGATAATCTGGGTATAATTCAAAGGCACAGAATCAAATAGCAATTTGTGTTCAGGACTCAGAAGGAACAAATAAAAATATAAAACTTATATTATATTTTATATAAGTCTGTGACCAAGGACTGTGAGAGGGGATTGTACCAGATTTGTAAAGTGTGAAAAGTAATACATGAAACTAAAGGCACGTTAGTTTAACATTATTTATATGC